>JALGBA010000094.1:890000-1135000 GCA_023970755.1 Azemiops feae
AATATTTAAGGCCATTCCTGAGGAGAAGACCCCATTCTGGTCTGATGTGGTTCTGGGCTTTCGCTCAATGACTGAAAAGGAGCTGAAGAAATTTCCACAACACAAATATGGTCAAGCTTTTACTACACTGAAATGTGACTGCCCATCATATTTAATTTGGCTGGAGAAAAGGTATGGGTATTGATTCACTTTTTTGAGACTGAAATGTAGCAATACAATAAAGAAATATGATCTAAATCAGGGGTTCCCAACCAGGGGTGCTCGCACCCCCTGGGTGAGCTAGACGATATTCCAGGGGGTGCGAAAACTTGGGTTTTCAAAATTATAGTGTATATGCATAATTCGTTGCCATTATTTCAAACTTTTGTAAGGGGTGTGAGAATATATCAGAAGCGTTCTAGGGGTGCAGGGTATAAAAAAGGTTGGGAACCACTGATCTAAATCATTTGGTGCATCCTTCATTTTCCCACTTCATTGAACCTTTCCTGTCAATATGATAGGTCAACTTTATAATGCTGGACCAGGATAAGACCTAGCTTTTAGGTATGACTATTGTAGTGAACAAATCCCAGCAAGCAAATAAAATATAATCTTTTGTCAATTAAGGTTCCCATCTTGAGCATGCCTCTTTTTAATATAGTATTCACAAATTAACTTTTACACGGAGGTTCAGGGATAAGAGGGAATTTTTCTTCTTAAAAATCTACAAGTTACTATTAATGGGTAATTGTAGGCAGGTAATTTTAAAAGTTGTCCCACCAAGAGTAAAATTCCTCTCAGTCAGACCTATGACTTTAAAAGCAGGAATCAGCAATTGTGCCACTCTGCCCTGACATATTTCCTAGGTTCGTGTTTTTTCTTCACCACCGCACAGTACATAAGATCCAACAAAATCTGGGAAATTAGAATATAAGATATGGCAAAATTAGATGGAAATACTTCTTACAACAGCATGCATTCAGGAGAAAGCTTCAGATTCCAAAGAGTGTCTGTCCTTTTGTCAAGTCAGTAAAGTGGACTGTCCAACAAGGTCAAGTAGAAGACCATTTATTATGAATAATAATAATAATAATAATAGTAGTAGTAGTAGTAGTTGGAAGGGACCTTGGAGGTCATCTAGTCCAACCCCCTGCTCAGGCAGGAAACCCTATACCATTTCAGACAAATGGCTGTCCAGTCTCTTCTTAAAGACTTCCAGTGTTGGAGCATTCACAGCTTCTGGAGGCAGGTTGTTCCACTGATTAATTGTTCTAATTGTCAGGAAATTTCTCCTTAATTCTAGGTTGCTTCTCTCTTTGGTTAGTTTCCATCCGTTGCTTCTTGTCCTGCCTTCAGGCGCTTTAGAAAATAGCTTGACTCCCTCTTCTTTGTGGCAGCCCCTGAGATGTTAGAACACTGCTATCATGTCCCCCCTCGTCCTTCTCTTCATTAAACTAGACATACTCAATTCCAGCACCCGTTCCTTGTATGTTTTAGCCTCCAGTCCCCTAATCATCTTGGTTGCTCTTCTCTCTACTCTTTCCAGAGTCTCAACGTCTTTTTTACATTGTGGTGACCAAAATTGGATCTTAATGTGCCTAAATTAATTCTGTTCTGAATCACTACTGCAAAGTACTTTTTTTCCTTTTTCTCTAGGCATCGTATAGCATTTACATCTGCACTTATGACTGGACCTAAACTAGTTCCTTTCATCTTACATCAAGGATACTTTTTATGCCTAAATAATATATGCATTGTCTGGTGTTTAGTCATGAGTTTATCAGCCACCAACTTATTGGGCAAGCTGATGTTCTTTGTGATTTTTTCCCCAGCCTGATGCTATCTGGTGATAATGCTGGCTGGATAGGATAGGCTGGATAGTGGTGGCCCAACATATCTAGAGGCACTCTAGTCAGAAAGACAGCTTTTGTGTTATAGGACAGAGATCCCTTTTAAATATTTGGACATTTTTACCATTTTGTATTCAAGAGTGAGGTGATGGAGAGTACAAGTCAAATAGGTTGTATTGCTCTGGGCTTCTTGTTTTACAGTAATTATCCATGAGTGCTTTTTCTTCTCCCAATCCTACCTGTTGTCTCTTGGGACACACAGGCCCTGTCATGTTTCATTTTTTAGAACAACACCGAACACAGTACTGATACTCAGTGAAGCTGCAGGATCCATTTAATATTTGTCAGGTGGGCTTACAAGCAGAGACCTCTGTTGCCTCTCATTTCTTTTTTACTCTTTTGTGATTTCCCACAGGAGTTTCCCTTCCTCAGTGCAATGCCGTGGCACAAACCCCATTGCAGAGAGGGCTGATAGGCTTCCTTGAACGATGGCACAGGTCCAGTGAGCTGAAAAAACACGATTACAATTTCTACTGATAAATGTGCAATTTATTAAACATCATCTCAGTGTCCCAGCCACTATTTCTGGTACTTTATCAAAAGACACCCAAAGGGAATCAGTAATAACCACGTGGCTGGAAGGCACGAACCACTGTAGTGCAGGGGTCGTCAAACTTGGCCACTTTAAGACTTGCGGACTGCAACTCCCAAAATTGCCCAGCCAGCCATGCTGGCTGGGGAATTCTGGGAGTTGAAGTCCGCAAGTCTTAAAGTGACCAAGTTTGACGACCCCCTACACTATCGTGGATAATAAGAATTTTCATTGGGAGGCAAGGTAGTGTAACTTGCAAATATATTCAATTATAAAAAGTTCTGCCAAGTTCAGATCTTAACACGATTGCATGTTGGCACAAACTGGGAAATGGTTTAACAAATATGCCCTGTGACGATATTGTTTAATATCAAACAAAGATTCACATGCTTCATTAAGCAGTCCAGGACTCTGGGATGAATGCTCTGGGTAGCTATCAGGCAGGAGTTCTTTCATCCGTAGAAAGTTGTAATGGTTGCTTTTTATTTAACTGGGCAGATTTCCCAAATCAGACCCCTCAGAATGTTGGGGCCAAAGAGGATTGTGTTTTTGAGCGTACTTTTTACCCACTAGATTCCCAATCCATATCGTAAAGAAGAATAGACATTTCTTATAGAATCCTGTGAATTTCTACTGCAAAAATAAAGATTTGGGACATTTTGGCTTGAGGGTGAAACTTAACATTTGCCAAGAAACAAACTAGACCAATACATGCAAACTGAGATCTAACCAAAAGATCAGTCCTGTACTGTCTTGACATACTGCAAAGGCAAAGAGGCACAGGGAAACTTTTATACACCATTGGTTTCATCATGATTTTCATAGAAATCAGAATCTGTTTGAAACGGATTTTTTGCAGTTTGGGTGCATCGGTTTGATGACACTTCTATATTACGCAGTATCCTGAAACTTAGTTGCACCATTGCCATGTGGTATTAAGCCTCAATATACAAAAACCTAGCATTTTTTGTGGGTATGTAGAACTCAGTGTGATTCTTTGGATCCCAACTCTTTTTGTGGATCCATATTAAAGAAGGGATCCAATCCCAGTGGCAAAAGAGGATCTATAATTAGCTGGACATTTCTCATATGCTATTCAAAATCTTTTCCTCTCTCCAAAAACACAAATCCTTCTTTTAAAAAATACCACTAGTCATAATTTTAATTGCTAATTGAATAATATGTTTTTCAGGAATGAGATATTAGATCATTTTGATGAGTGTTTTTCCTATTAGCCGAACTTGTAGCCGAAAGCCGATAACAAAAGGCAATAGGATATATCCCACACTGTTTTCCTACATGCATGTTTCCTCGTGGTTGTCATTTTGATGGGATTTGTGCCATAGGTATCTGGTAGAAACCACAATGACATCCCATCTGAATTACATAGTTTGCATCCTGTGATATAATATGGTACAAATGAAGCACAGTTCAAAATGTGTTCGTTTGTGTCACGATGTTGATGACACACAGACACACACATGTGATTTGGTCCTCTCTTTACTCACTTCAATTTTGCATTTCAAATGTGTGATCTCACTCTTTGAACTATATGATCTAAGTAAAACATTACCCATAGAGGATTCAAAAGTGCCATATTTTTTACCTCTGACATATTCTTTATAGGCTGAAAGAAAATGGAGGCCAGGTGCACGCTAGGAAAATAGAAGATCTCTGGGAGCTATACCGTGACTTTGACATCGTAGTAAACTGCTCAGGCATTGGTTCCCGAAAACTTACAGGAGACCTAGAGATACACCCCATCAGAGGGCAAGTTCTCAAGGTTCACGCTCCTTGGATCAAGCACTTCATTCGTGATGGTGATGGTCTGACCTACATCTATCCAGGGATACACAATGTAACATTAGGTGGGATAAGAGAAAAAGACAACTGGAATTTGTCCCCAGATCCCATTACCAGCAAAAATATATTTGATAGATGTTCCACACTTGAGCCTTCACTTCGGACAGCTGAGAATATACAAGTGAAGGTGGGCCTGAGGCCCTCTCGGTCGGCTGTGAGACTACAGAAGGAGGTACTGACCCACAAGAGTGAGAAGTTGCTGGTGGTTCACAATTATGGCCATGGAGGAGGTGGCTTTTCAATACACCAGGGTACTGCCAAGGAGGCAGCTTGGCTGGTTAAGGAGTACCTTGAAACCCTGGCAATGCCTGGGCGTAAAGCAAAGCTGTAAATAAGAAAGAAAAATTTCTCTTTTGATCCTTAGCAGTCTGGTAGAATTAGGATCTTGGGTGTGAAGTAAAATCTGGAGGAATGTCATCCGGCTGATTATATGCCAGTCACTTAATTGCTCAGTGCTTGTGGCCCTCTTAGGAAAGCATAAAGTGCTAAGACTGAAGAGAAGGGAAGAAGGACTACCTGCTAGGTTTCACTGATCAGGAAGCCCTTAGCTTAGAACTAGCGCCCTTCAGCTTTTTACAGCTAATTCATGGGAAGCAACCACTCCAATTGTATATATAGGTAGTCCATTAGTTTAAAAGAAGATATGCTGTTGTACAGTTCATCCGTGGACATGGAGGTAGCTTTGCAACCCCAGTCTGAAAGCACAGAATCTAGCCCAAAGGGGCCACTGGAAGTTAATCATTGCAATAACTGTGAATGTTAATTCTGTGATAGCGTTCGTGTTTTGGTTGCACCTGGCTTCAAAGCCAGTGGAGACTTCAAAGTTCCTTCATTACCCAGAAAGCCCTTTTTACCCACAGTAAAACACTTTCAGTATTTTAGTGTCCCTGTTATGATTGGGCAGTGGGTTTGTGTGTAATTATCCAAAGAAAAACCAGGTTTGGGAAGCACCGGGTTAAGGTGTTGAATTAGGAACTAGGGAGAACCAGTATCAACTCCAGTATCACTAGGGATTTTAGCTTGATCATGTTCATTCCCAGCTCAGTCAAGTTTATTGGGGAAGAGGGGAGAAAGGAGTGCTATATATGCCCCCGAGAGCTTTTAAATGAAAGGAAGGTCAGAAATCAAAGAAGTGAATAAACATGAAGGGAGATAAAAAGATTTCTTGTTGGGCTGGAACTCTGCTTAAACAAGAATGGTGCTAGTTTTTTGTCTACCTTCAGCTCCTTGCTTTAACCTTTGGCCCTCAATCTCAACCAAAATTTCACCCTCCCTGGGCCTTTTGCTGTCCTCTAGATGTACTTATCTTTACAATTTATGCATTGTAAAGATTATTTGGAGGTGGGAGATACTTCCAATGTAATCTACCGAATCCCCTGCCTCTGTGATATGTAGGGGAAAGCTAATCACCAGATTGCAAGAACACAAGCAAATGGTCAGATGAGGAGACCCAAACTCATTGGTAGCCTCACACTGGCGATGAACCAGGACACGCATTTAGTTTTGCACCTACTAAGATTGTTGGATGAGCAAGCACAAAAACAGCCAGGGAAGTAAGTGATTGAAGCCTGGGAAACAGGCCCCCTCGTCAGTCAACAGGAGTGCTGATTTACCACCAGCTTATTCAAGTACTTAGAAGACGAGGGCTGGGCAGCACAAGCAAACGACAGCCAATGACTTAAAAGCCAGCCATCAACACACCCCGGTCAACATCTAAAAAACCCACATACAACAAGCACTATAAATGCCACACATAGAACAGCTCACACTCTGCTAGAGAGAAGTTCCCTGAGGATGGGCTCCAGCACAAGTCCGAAAACTTGGAAGACTAAACCTCTGGTCCCGGTGACTGAACCAGACTGGATCCTATAACATTAACCTGGGAAACGTATATTTGCCTTCATTTGTACCTGTCTCCAGATGCTATTAATTGTCAATAAATATGTCAAGATGCCATATGAAAATGTGGGGCCCTGTACTCCAATACTGTTGGATCGGAAGGCATCCAGGTGGAAAGACTGCTTTACCAATTCATGTCATCATCACTCAGTTGATGGAGCCGTCAAGAGATAGGTATCTAATTCAAATGTGAATTAATCTTGCTTGCATATTCAAAATCTTTTGTCAAATTTCTTGGATGGAATACGTATGTGGCAGCTTGAGTTTTATTACCAAATACTGTATTTTAACATGCATACATAATTGACTGAATTAGGTAATCAGTTACAGCTTACATCTAGAAGTATGCCATGATCTTTGTCAAGGCTGGTATCAATGAAATAAAATGTACTTCTAGTGGCTTATCTTTTCTATCATTTCTTTCTACACATCTTTTCTCCTTCTGCCAGAAGAGGGCAGTATTGGATCAGTCACTTATTTGGCTATTCTTCAAAACTTACCTTCTTGTCTTTTCCTGCATGCTCCCCCCCCCCAAGCAAGGAAGGACACCTTAAAATGACTACCTCTTATTTAAACACACACAGACACCACCCTCCCCCCCCAATGGACCACAGTGGACCACAATGTATCAGAAATTTGTGTTGTGTTAGGGCTAATATATCTGAGATATACAAATCCACCTGGCTGTTAGATTGCAGCAAAAAGACTGAGAAAACATAACTCTTGATTGTTATCTAGTCATTATCTGCATTTTTGCAGATGAGACCCAGTACCCTGTCTTCTGCTGGGACTCAGAATGGGACTCTCTCATTTATTCCAGTGAGCTTGTTGTTAACTCCAACACAGAGCACTATTTACTACGAATAGAAGAGGTGAAAAGTTGAAAACTAGGCCAATATAATGTCTTCCACTAAGGTCAACTCTTTACAAGAGGCTCATAGAGTGGATGGTGTACAGATAGGTCTTTGCTGCCTTCAGGACCATCTGATCCAGGTAAAATATGCCCACCCACTATCTCCCGATCAAGGGTACCCGGAAGCAAGGCTTTTCAGTAGCGGCATCTCTGTGCTGGAATATGTGACACACATAACACCCCCCATGAGAGTTTAGTCTGACTCCTCTGCCTACATTTTGGAAGGCAGTGGGGACTTCTGCAAGACAAGTAGAAGTAGGGACTTGTCTGCCCGGGGGAAGAAAGCGTCATTTAGAGAGGCATTTTTTTGGCCTTTTTAACTTTGCAAAGTTTATCTTTTAATAATGTTAATTGTCTAGATTCCGTGGAGTATGTGACATATAGATGAAAGCATAAGTGAATTTTAAAACATTGAACTATCCAAGAACCATGCTTAATCTTAACTGATTTTTGTTTCCATCACTGTCATTTGGCTGCTTCTATGAGGGAGCAATCAACACAGTGTATGCCCATCTCGATGTAAGAGCTGAAAACTGTTTTATGGAATCGTTAGTTAAAAGAGCAACTCAGCTCAATGAGTCTAAGGATGGGCTGCAGTACTCCAGATGAACAATACATGGTATTAAGAGTTTTTTTAAAAAAAATATCTTTATTACCTTCTAGTGATTATCCATAGGGTTATTGAGATTGAATGTCTTGAGTAAATGGGATATGCAAAGCTATCTAGAATAGACACTGTGTACTGTACTTGTTACTATCCTCCTTTCTCTAAGCAACTCAAGAGTGCTGGGGGGGGGGAGAGAGAGGCTGAAACAGGTACTTCTCTTAAATATGTTTTTCTTGACTTGATAAAGAAGCTACAGTATTTGAAATTGAAGAAGAATGCCACTATTTCTCCATCTAGAATAATTGAGATCAAGAAGGCCATTAGAAATTTGATGGCCATTTTAATGCAGAATTTCCTAGTTGGAAAGATAATTGTTTTCCTCTGGCACCAAATGCTGCATTTTGAGATCTTGGAAGTCGCCTCGTCCGAACGCCAGAAATGCAACCTTGAAGGGATTCGCCAAGAACGACGTGGGTCCAGGCATCCTTTGGGGTGGGCCTGCATCAGCATGGATTACCTGCATCTCTTCCAGCTGAAAAGATGTCGAAATGCTATCAGAAAAATGCTGCCGCCGCCGCCGTTTCACCATGTTTCCATTTGTCTCAGGAAAGCTCCTTTTGATTGAGACTAACAGAAAGAATGAATGCACGCTAGCAAGTGCATTTCAAAATGAGACCCCGGTAGCTGCAAGTCTTAATAGGGTTTTCTTTGTAAGCCTGTGTATTGGTATTCTTAAAGCGCAGTCAACAAAGGGAGCAGGAAGGGGGTTCAGCTAACTTCATTAAAATTCCATGTGTGATGAGAGAGAACTCTTTAAATTAGTTACTCCCTGGTTTAGCAGATGGGGATCTGCCTCTAGGGGCAAAATTGGCAAGGCTTGTTAGGCAGGAGATAGATCTGTTGTGGAATGGAGAGAAGATGGTGTTTCTTTGCATCCCAGGGAGGAAAAATGCTACCTCCGCAGCAGATTTCAACTCTCCTCTCGACATTTCTGGGAAAATCTTAAGACAGAAGGTAAATTATAAGTGCCCAGGCAGTTGGATTTGGATTTTACATCCCCCGCCCCAGCATTTGCATTGCTCTGGGGATTGTCTTACTGTATTTGTTGGCTGCATGATTAAAAACAAGTTAGAATTCATTAACTACCCCAAAGAAACATATAAACAACATTTCCTCTCTCTCTCTTTTTTTTAGAAGCTTATCAGATGGAAAGCAGTAAGAGAAATGGGAGTGAAGAGGCATAAGACAAACATCATTTGCTATTCTTATTTGATTTCAGATTGCGTATGGGAGAATAACAGTAGCATGGTCTGCAATAACTGGACAAACATTTATGGTCATGTCTGCAACTCCTATCACCATTTTTGCAACGTGATGCTTATCACCAGGCCTTTCCCTCCTTACACGGTTGGGGGGGGCACTAATCCACAAGGACAGGGGTAGGCAACCTTGGCTCTTTTATGACTCGTGGACTTCAACTCCCAGAATTCCTGAGCCAGCAAAGCTGGCTCAGGAATTCTGGGAGTTGAAGTCCACGACTCATAAAAGAGCCAAGGTTGCCTACCCCCTGCACAAGGGTGATGGCTATGAAACCCCACATAATACCACCCAACCCTGTACAAATTGTACAGATACTCACAGGCAGATTTAAATCATTATGTTCCCTCTCTGCACCACAAAGTTATTGCAAGGAGAAGCCAGAGAGCCGTTGAGGTGGTAATGCGGAATGGGACAACTCGCCGCAGCCAATTCACCTCAGCCAACTTGGCTGTGGGACAACTCACCATAGTCAACTTGCTGTGGGACAATTCAACAATTCAATTTAATTATTTAAAATAATGTTAAGAATGTTTTAAATTTGTGTCATTCACATTTCATTTTGTCCCTCCTTTGGCATCCTTTCTTTAATGAGTCTATTTCTTCAATATTAGTGTAACTCTTGTCCTGTGGTAAGTTGTCTCGTGGTGAGTTGGCCATGGCGAGTTGTCCCGCAGCAAGTTAGCTATGGCGAGTTGGCCATGACGAGTTGTCATAGACCTGTAACAATGGCATCAGGGAGACACATTTCATGACATTGCCAAAAAAAAAAAAAAAAAGCTCTGAGAAGAATGGGAATATGTGCATATATTTGATGAATCTAGCCTGCATTGACTAACATTTGCGGCACTGCACGTGGTTATCTCTCCACTAACAAAAGCAAGATAGAGCAAGAATGAGACACTTTTCCAGAAGACCCAGCAGAACCTTTGGCAATCCTCCGGGAATAAGATGAAAAGTAAAACAGAAGATATTGGGAGTTGCCTAATTTTGGCTACTGGTGATCACAAAAATTCCTCTAACTGAAGAGAGAGCTCCTGACCCACCCCACCTATCAGTAGAGAAGCTACGATAAGGAAAAGTACTTAATAGGAAAGTGCTCACTTATCATGTAATGGAGACCACGAGATTCAATATGACTTGCATTCTTTCTCAAAGGGATTCCAGACGGCTTGGCTTGCTACTCTCATAATTTCCAGCCTTTTGGCAGAATAGCTGGGTATTCTGGGAGTTTTGGAATCCCAATACATATGTTTATTTCCTAAGGTGAACACAGTGGTTCCCCTGTTGCCTTATATTTTTTTCCAGCCAGAAGATGAGGAAACCTACCAGTCCCTTTTGGTCCTTTTTTCCAGTTAGAGATCCATTTCCTCTGTTTCCATCTTCTCTTTAGTGCTTCTAGGTCAGGGCTGTCAAACTGGCAGCCCGCGGGCCGGATGTGTCATGTGCAGGCCACGGCCACCCTGGCTCAGCAATACGTCACGATACATCACATGATGCGATTGAGTTTGACACCCGTGTTCTAGATGGAGGTTATCAGCACAGAGGGAGCAACTGGAATCTCTTTTCTGGGTTCTAGAGCAGTGAACACACCAGATTATCTCCCATGCTTATGCTTTATATAGAGTCAGAAAAGAGCCTTTTTGCACACTGGTTGCGTGTCATCCTTAAGCCATAAAATGAAGCCATAGCCGCTGCCTTTCTTATTTTCAATCAGTTGCAGAATTGCAATGTAGGGTCTGTACCCATTTTTTAAAAAAGATTTTATTGTAGACAATACCATGGAAGACCGCTAGATGGCATCAAAGAGCTGTTTCCCATTCCTCCTTTGCTGCCAACTAGTGATTATCCAAATTTTTGATGCCCAGCTATACAGTACTAACTCTGAAACCCCTTCCCCCCCCAAATTTATTCTTTTTTCATCTGGCTGCTCCCTACCAAGAGGTGAAGCTTGATGACTTTACTCAGCATTCTGTCCACTCTTCCCTTCCTTGAACACAGCAGGAGGTATGGGTGTGAATGCAGTGTGTTTTATTTGCCTGCATTATTTATACTTACTTTTTTAAAAATCACAATGGAATTCCTGGATGTCAAAATAGGCCCAGTGGGGCCCTTGCAGAGTCTCCCTGTCATAATATTGGTAGTCCCTGTGTTTTATAACAGTGAAAGAAGCTGTTATTTGCCATGGAACCTTTAATAACAGGATCCATGTTGTCAGTTAAGGCCAATAAATGTATAAAGGAGGTTTCTGAGTACTTCCTGCATTTCTTCTCCCCCTCCTCAGTTTTCCGAGTGTGTGTTTGTGTGCTGGTCCACAGCCAGAAAAGCATTTATTCTAGTCTGAATGGGAAAGATGAAGAGAGGCACAGAGCAGCTTTCAAAAAGAGCAGTTAGTGCACCCAAAATGTTGGCCTTGCTTTTATTTTACAAAGTATGTGTGCAGATTTAGAAAATTGTATGCAGGCTCAAAACTGTTGTGGGTTGGCAGAGGGGAGGGGAGGGACAGAAGGAGGAAGAATTTCACTGTACCTGCTAAAGCATCTTCCCCACTAATCAATGATGAGTGATGTGCTATGGAACACCTTACTTTCTGTGAACAGCTCTTCTGTCCTAGTCTGGGGGTTGGGGAACGTGTGAGAGAAAGAGAGAAAGAGCACGATGAAGTGTAATGAAACCTATGGCCCATGATACTCTGCATTCATCATTCCCCTCCCCCCCACATGCCCTCCCACACCCTTCCCGCAAACTTCTATGCAGCTAAATGAAGCATCATGAGATACAATTCTGAAAATATTGACCTGTTGTAAACAATCAGGTTCAATTTAGAATGTGTCAATAAACAGAAATGTTGGCGCAGCTATAATGAATAAACTGTAAGCTGCCACAGTTAGATCTATAGATTAGTTGCTGCTTCCTGAGTTGTGCTGAATGAGAAGCAGTGATTCTTCTGCAGCCTTGGCACGCCGATTCAGAGAAAATCCTTCTGGTCTAAAGATCTCTAACTATTGGGAAAGTCTGTTGCAACGCCGAACAAGCTTTTATTTAAAGAAATTACAGTGCTTTAAATTATAGCTTTAGCTCAATTTGTAGTTAAAATGCTACAATGATCTATTTTGGGTAGTATGGTTGCCTATACAATCGTCCATACTGGAAAAGGAGAGCTGTGCTAGTCTATGTTGGCACAAAACAAAACAAAACAGAAGGAATTGGCAACTCACTTCTGACAAAGATATTTTATTAACTTTTTGTGAACTTATGCCCTTTAATACAATTTGTTAGTTGGGAAAGGTGCTATCAAGCTCCTAGTTTTCTGTACTGGAGAAATAGGAGTTATTTCCACTGCATGGCATATTTAGTTATTTGTTTGTTAGCTTTACAGTATAACCTTTCATTCAGGAATTAAAAGCAGGGTTCATAGTGTTCCCTCTCCTGTTTTTCACACTGCAACAGCCATATGAGGTGAGCTGGGCTGAGAGGAAATAACAGGCCCCAAATCACCTGATGTCAGTTTTTTGAGGGTCGTTCAGACAGGAAACCAAACCATGAGTACTAATGCTACCTTTATTGCAGGGGTCTTCAAACTTGGCCCTTTTATGACTTGTGGACTTCAACTCCCAGAATTCCTCAGCCAGCATGCCTGGCTGAGGAATTCTGGGAGCTGAAGTCCACAAGTCATAAAAGGGCCAAGTTTGAAGACCCCTGTTATTGTAAGGTTACAGTAACAGAATCTTGCCAATTTGAAAACATTTTCTCCCTCTCCTGCCTTTATTTTCCAGAGAACAAGGAGACCCCCATTCCCCCACCCGTTTGGACTCAGATTTCTCTTAGCAGCCTGTTTGTGGTCTAGGCTGCAGCTCTTCCTCCTGTCTCCCAAGGTTATTCTTATAGCCCAGGGGTGTCCAAGCTTAGCAACTTTAATCAGTTGGCTGGGGAACTTTAAGCATGGCTGGCTGGGGAATTCTGGGAGTTGAAGTCCACAAGTCTTAAAGTTGCCAAGCTTGGACATTCCTGTTATAGCCCATTACTTCTGACCAGTTTATCTTTGTCCATGATCAACAGGGCTTCCTTCCTCTACTGTGCCTATGGCTTCATTTGTCAGAGGCACACCGCTCCTATTTTGAAGGAAAGAAAGGTTGGTAATCCTGCTATGGAGTGGGGAATGGAAATCCTCCACCAGCTATACGAGTGGGTGCTGGAAGTCTCCACATTCCCCTCTGTAGCCTTGGGCAGTTTGGGAGGATGGTGGTGGACATGAATTAGAACAGGGGTCTTCAAACTTGGTTCTTTTATGACTTGTGGACTTCAACTCCCAGAATTCCTCAGCCAGGCATGCTGGCTGAGGAATTCTGGGAGTTGAAATCCACAAGTCATAAAAGGGCCAAGTTTGAAGACCCCTGAATTAGAAGATTGACAGGATCTTTGAGGTAGCTTCTCTTGGTTGCTTTGTGTGACCTGCCTTTAGAACTGATCTCTCCTGTTATCAGGGGTGTCTGAAAAAAAGCCAGGATGGCAGCCAAGACAGTGTGATTGAGGGTCTGTGATGCACATAAAGGACAGTGGAGGTTTGACTGCAATGTTCTGGCTACCATCTTGCCTTTTTTTTTTTTTACTTCATCCCATCATCCAGTGTCTTCCATCCAAACATAGCATTGTCCCATTTGCCTGATTTTTTTTTAAAAGAAAATATTTTTCACTGACTGTAGCCTTCCAACAAAAGAGACAGTAATCATGCTACGCTCAGACCTTTTAGATTTTTAAGATGTTATTGATTGTTCTGTTATTCTTCCTATATTGTGCATTTGAAAAATAACAATCAGAGCACTTTGGTACATGGTGCAAGGGTGTGTGTGAAGTTGGCCATATAAAACCTTTGCATTTCATAGGATTTTCTTCCTTCCTTTCAATTCATGCTAAGCCTTTTCATTTCAGACTTGATTGCACTCCTCCATCCACTTATGCCACATTAGTTGTAGTTAAATTGTCTTGAGCCAAGGGGATTACTCCGCTGCCAATTGAATCCAGCTTGGATGTGCGGCAGTTACCTTAGTTCTTGAGGAAAATATTTTTCTGATTCCGCAATGACAGGTCTTGTTGCATTTCTTGAGAGAGTGCTGAATTTTGATTTAAATCCCTCTCTGGCCTTAGTCTCCCCCTATGGCTTTAGGCCAATCATTTTGTTTTATTGATCACAGCTCTGTATTTGCAAAAGAGAAATAATGATAATAACCGATGACCAAAGGGCAGCAGCTCAAGGACTGTTTGAGTCCCTCAATTCTTAATTGGGCAGCTTTCACAAAACTCTCTGACAACGAAAAAACTTTCTCAATTACTTCCCCATTATCAGATGAGAAATCCATGAAAAATGCCCCATAAGCCCTCCAACAGGCAAATCAAGGCAAATAACAATGAAAATCCCACTCTATATCCTCCTTATAGATGTGATAAGGTCCTCGGTAGCCCCAAGCAAATAAAGCTATTGCCAATACAGAATGTGAAAGACAAAGCAATTTTTCACAATGGTTCTTGGAAAGTATGAAAATGTAATTGAGTCTCAGCTTTTTAAATTTAAGGAATTATTGGGGGCAAAAGCTGAACAGATCAAATCGGAGGACTTAATCTTCTCTCATTCAGGGAACTCACAGAGGTGTCTATTAACTTCTGATATCTGGGATGACAATAGAAGGCCCAAAACAATTTCAGCCGATACACAAGTAGCAGAACTCCACCCATCTTTTCTATGGGCCACTGAAAACTTTAAAGATCAAAGCCAACCAGTAAAGCTCTTCCATTGGGAGCTTACAGCAACTTGTCACCTTCATTGTGTTCAGAGAGGTTTTACAAGCACCCACACGTCAGCCATGTCAGTATTCTTCCTTGATGTTCTCCTGAAACAATTATTTTCTCTCTCTCAGATGGTTTGTGGTTGGTCCTCCAGCAGAGGCTGAGGAAAGGCACCATTGCTTATGGATGTCTTTCCCAAGCCCCCTCTAGCTGAAGAACACAAGGATTAGCAAGAAAAACAGGTAGGAAAACAATACCAAGATGGTAGAAAAGAAGATGATGGGCTAAGTAATTCTTGCACTAATCCAGCAGAAATCTTTGTATGCCTTATTGATGCAGATAGCATTTTGCCAGAATCTCCTAGCAACCGGTGGAGTTGGGGGTGGGCATCACTTTCCTAATTCTGTTGATACTGGCCCTACTGGAGAACAGCCTATGGTGAATGTGAGATTGAAATCTTTTGTGATATCAGTGAAAGCTTTTGCTGAAGCAAGACGTGCTAATGGGGAACTCCATGTTAAAAAAAGAGCCTGACTGTTAGGAACTGAACTGAGATGGTTGTAATGATGAATAGAGTGATTTTTTTTTAAAAAAAGTGAGACCTGAACAATAGGCTGGCTTGCCCAACTGATGAGACATTCAATCCTTCTCTCTTACTTCATTTCCACTGCTGTGTGCTGAAGTGAGCAATGAAGTTGAAGGACGGGGAGATAAATGCATGTGTACCACCAAGATTTGCTTCGCTCTGATAACAACACAAAATTGTAGGAAGGATGAAGAAGCATAAGGATTCTTCATAACACACTGGGAAAGAGCCTTGCGGTTATTTTCTGTGAAATTTGCTCTCTCTTTAACAGTATTTTAAAAGGTGTTGCGTAATTATTATTATTTCTTTTTGCATTTTTCTTTATTACTGCCCCCTTTCAGCTTTTCCTGGCTGAATGTCTCTTTCTATTGTAACTATTCAAGCAAGTGCCAACTGTAAAAACATTTATACGTATAACAAAAGGCAAGCTAAAAGGTTACTTTATTGAAATAAGCTCATTAGGATAACTAGTTCAGCATTTTATTCAACTGCACAGAGCTTTTTCTGAGCTCCATCTGGAAATGCCTGCAACTGAATTTGGTTCTTTTCCGTGCAAAAGATAGGCTGTTGTTTACCTGGAAGATGGTGGTGGTCCTGGGGACTGTCTGTTGCTGCAGAAAAACAGATTTGGTCACTATCTGTCGATCAAACTGCTTTGGTCAATCAAGAACAGGTTTGAGAGAACAACCTCTGAGAGCCAGTTTGGTATAGTGGTTAAGGTGGTAGCTTGGAAACTAGGAGATTGTGAGTTTTAGTCCTACCTTAGGCATAAAAAAAACAAAACCAGCCCAACCCACCTCATCTCTCCTCTGCACTTGTGACTTGTCATCTGGGCTATTTCTGTACTCAGTGTGAGCCCTCTGCATTCAGAAATAACTGCACTACTGGAGAGCAGCTGCTGAGGAGCAGCTATTAGGGTCATTGGAAGAGTCACTGCTTACTTTGCTCCAGGTGCCCCCTTGGCTCCTGCCACCTGTCAGGCAATTTAACAGGCAACTAAACCAGCCATTCCAAGCATTTGTCTAAATTCTTTCTTTAACCCACTTCCAGTTAGGGAGAGGGATTGGTGGTTGTTTTCCTACTGGAAGATGATGCTTGATGGGAAGAGAAATGACGGCAGGAATCCAACTAATTCTACTCCATAACTTGGCCTGCGACATCTAAGTAAGGACAGCACAGACCACCTATCTTGTTAATGCAGAGCAGACATTGGCAATGGGAACAACGCATTGTAAAGTGGCCTAGTTTCCCAGCAATTTAAGGTAGCAATTTCACTGGACCATTAGACAGGCTCCTTAGAAGGGAAACTACATGCGAGTAATGGGATTTACTTTGGTATAAATGTGATTAAGAACAGACAGCTAAGATATCCATGAATAAATTAGATCCAAAGAGTTCAGAGTGTTGCTTTCAGATCTGAAATTCCATTCTCTATATAGAAGTGCCCTTAAGCCATCAGACACTCATTACTGACAATAATTAGGTTCTTCAAAAAAGGTGACAGACATCCCTTGTTCAGGACTGAGAAGTTTTTGTGCTGCATTTCACTTTGGTTGACTTGTTCTATAACTAATTTCTTTCATTTCATCCTTGTAATGAACCTTTCAGGAACAGGAAGAGATATATATCTGAATGATCCCTCTGCATATAATAAATGGGAATTAACATGTAATGAATAATTCACTGGATTCTACTGCTTCTCTCCTTACTCCATCTTCATTTCAGGGATGTGGAAATAAATATTAATGGGTCAGGTTTTGTTTTGGAAAATAAAGAGGAAGTGGTGATTGGCTGGTAATTTCCTATGAGATTCTAGCTGCATGAATACGTAAACATGCCTATACTCATGGTATCCCAATATTTGAATAAATCTAAAAATGGTTCTGAACAGCCTGGATTAATCTTAGTCACATTTTAAACTGTAAGCAGCAGGACTGGGCAGCAGAAAAGCTGCCTGTCTAGAAGATTCTCTCCAGATGGATCTGGAGATGTTTAATACTGAATCAAGAATCTTTTGCATGCAAGATCCACTTGAAAGCTGAGGACCCGCAACATGATTCTGGTAGATCTAGCAAGCTGTAAGAATAGCAAGTCATTTTTCAGAGGTTCAATCTAAGAACCTAAAGGGACGAGACAGAGACGTTAACTATAAGATCCGGTGTGTCCCTTCATGGAAGTAAGCCTTAATGTGTCTAAATTGATTCCCTCCGTCTAACTCTACCTCGATTTATTAGAAGAGCTCAATACTGATGAGAATGGGAACTCCTGGTAGGGTCATTCTTGCTTGTAAAATAAAAACAAAGAACAAAAGCTAAAAGGCAAACACTAAGAGGAATTGAAGGGCAAGTAAGGTTCAGTAAGTGTGAGGAAGGCCAACCCACCTAGGAGAAGGAACTCCAGGAGAAGACAACAGCAAACCACTTTTGAATTGTTGCTGAGAAACCAGCTACATGAGCAAGGCTCACACCTTTAGTTAAGTTGGGTGCAAAGAGTGGGAGGCACTCGTCAGAAAGCAATGCTCTAACTGTTAATGCAAGGATTTTGAACTTTCTTGAGTATATTTGGAGGTGATGAAGTGGCCAGAACAAAGTTGCACATTCTTGTCATTGATAGAGCCAGTACTGAACTCCTTTTTTATATATTTGGGGCATGGAATGTAAGAGCCATGTTTCAAGGAAAACTGTAAATTGTCAACGTGGAATTTAAGCACCCCATGTTAAGGTACTTTAAGAATAAATGAAGTTAGGTGGGCCAGAACGAGTGACTTTAAATTTGATTGTTGTGTTGCAAACCATTAAGACCACAAAACAATAGATATCTGCTATTATACTGTGATGACCAAAAATGATGAAATATGTACTGTAAATTCTGGCCTTTTGTACATGCATTCATACATTGGATTCAGGTATGTAAGTCAAAGCTTCTGAGTCTTGATGTCATAATGAACATTTGTCACTTGTCTTCCCCACTCATGTTAGCCCATGGAGATTGATGTATACAAAGAAATGGTGTGGCAATGATATTTTAAAAAAAATTTCACTGAGTATATCCTTGGCTATAACCCAAACAACAGAATAATCTCTATTAAAATTAATACCCAGTAACATTAATATTATATACATCTATATAAATCTTCTATAGACTTAGTGATTAATTAAGGAATTCTATAACTAATAGCAAGAAGAGATAAATGCAACATCTAGAAAAGGTGTAGTACTACTTGTGAATGATTAGAATCCCAAACAGTGGTGGGATTCAAATATGTGAACAACTGGTTCTCTGTGTGGATGCCACTTCCGGAAGTCCATTCTGGGTCTGGGCAACAAAAAATTAGCTACCGGTTCTGCCGAAATGGTGCGAACCGGCTGAATCCCACCACTGATCCCAAAGCAGGAGAAATAATGGAAACTGGAATGGCTCAGTTTGAATTGAGTAAATATAAGAATGCAGGGGAGAGGTTAACAGAGTTTCCAGAAGATAACTCTTTGTTCATTGCCAACATCTGCTTCAAGGAACAGACTCTACAACAATCAAACCCTGTAGGAAATAGAAAAATCAATCTTCAACCTAGTCAGCCAGCGACATCCGGGCATATACTGTAGAAAGGAACATGAATTATTTTGGCTAAATATACTACATTTAAATTTTTTATATAAATATATATTTATAAATGTACTAAATAGAAATAACATACATGAAGTGTATGTGATTTGACCTGGAAGATATGCAGGCAATCATATGATCAATGTCAGGAATAGATTCAGTATGCCTAATTTAGGTAAAAGAGCCAAAAAGAAAGATGTGAAAGATGTAAAGGACAGGAAAACAATACCTCGAGGTTCAAAGAAGAAAAAGTGCAAGTGACTGGCAGAACAAGCTAATACAATAGTTTGAAAGCTTTGGGCAATACGAAAAAAGTTCAATCGATTGCACGTTTTTAACATTAAACAAAAAGGACAGGGACAGAGACCTTAATCTAAAATGTAATGTTTAGAGGAAAATAATAAGACAATGAAAATGAGTATGCTTTAAGAAAATCAGGGAAATCCTAAGAAAATGTATAGCTGAAATAAAACTACTCAAGATTAATCATGGAAGAGCTGTATTAGTGGCAAAAATTAGAGAAAAATGGAAGGACTATAGTGGAACGGGACTATAAAATGACACCAATATTGATCAAAGGAAAATGAATTTCAAAACTGTCTAAAAAGTGGGGCATGAGAGGCCAAAAACCAGCTGTCAAGTAAAATGATAGGTGCATTAATCTTATTTAAAGCTACGAAAGTGCTAACAGCTCTGCGTTAACAATTTTGGAACAAGACTCTGAGGCCTAGAGACAGAATAAATTATGCTGAATATATCCGTGCTGCGGAAGGAAGATGCAAGAAACTGTATACATTATCCAATCATTGCTCGAATTTCTAATCCAAATAAAGCATGAGGAAGATTCTTATGAAAAACAATAAAGACTCTATACAGATAGAGAAATGCCAAATGAATAAATGGAAGGATCAGATGGGTAACATAAGACCAAGATACTGCAATTTAAGAAGGAAGCTTACATTTGCTTTATTTTCCTCTGCAAAGATTTTGCTTGGGTAAATCATGCTGCAATGTAGAATATATTATGGCCTGGAGGTTAGACTTTGAGATGGGCAGATGGAATTATTTAGAATTGCTCATTATAAAATTTAAAATACAAAATGAAATATCTGCATTAATGTTAAGCGTTAAGGAGGCAAAGGTGACATCACCTAATATGTTTAGTGAATTAAGTTAACAGGCAAAAAGCGAGGATTAGTTCTTTTTCTTGGCTTCATGAGTAACTAAAGATGGAAAATGTCCTGGAGAAATAAAAAACTGATTAATTCAATGGAGGAAGACAATGGGAGATAAAAAGATAAGAATATCACAGTAATAATTGGTATAAGGATAATTAAAGGAATAGTTTTTCCCAGTGGTAGCATGTGGCTGAGAAAGCTGGACAGTGGGAAAGACTGAGAGAAAGTAGATAGTAGATACCATCAAATTATGGATATGCAATCTTCGGAGAATCCAAGTAGTTCTAAGTCTTAGTTCAGGACTGAGCAGCTGGTCCTGAAAAAAAGTAAAGACTGACAGTTTACTTGAGGCAAGAACTGATAAGCAGAATCTCACATAATTTGGACTTATACTGTGAATAAAAATAGACTAGAAAACATGATTATGTTGGCACAATTTAGGGAAGAAGGAGAAGACAACCAATAAGATGGATAAACACTCTCAGGGATCAAGGGGACATTCCTATTAGAACTGCAGATTGTCACCAGAAACAGAGTAATTCCCCATAGTCAGCAGGATTTAAGCCTAGTTATAGAGCTTAACATTAGGCTTGGGTTTTGCTCCTGCTTAACTAACTCTTTCTGAATAGCCATGAATTGTTTTTGTTCTCACTTTATAACAAATTATAAAAAAATTAAATGATACACCAGGAATGCAAATATTTGTCACATTAATTGTAATACAGCCTAGAATGAGCCATAGGAAGGTGGTTTAAATTGTTTTTGGTGGAATTGTTCTGGAGAAGAAAGAGCAATTGAAAATGAAGAATAGGAGAAAATTTGTATTATACTATGAATAAATACTGTGGCCAATTTATTGGCATATCTTTATCAGGATTCTCCTATTGCAAGTTAGAATTCTGTAAAGAACTTCATTTGGACCCTGAATATAAATAACACCACTTTTAATAGTTGTCTGAATCTTGTTGAACTGTATACATGTAAGGCTAATGATCAGAGGATATTTCCCTAACTTCAGAAGAATTAGTTAATCTGTATGAATTATTCCTTTGGTTGAATTTGTTAAAGTGACAAAACTGGGAATATTACAGATCCAAGTTAGATTCAAACAACTTTCTTCAAATATGAATATATTTCTGTAATTTTAAAGCAGTAGATAAACAAATATTAAAGGATGGCTGTCTTTTACAACTCAGCCACTTGATAGGTTGGATATATATATTGCAATCACCAATATATTTTCTCATAAACCTCCCCAAGAAATCAAATATTTCTGCACTTGCCTGTTGGAAAAACAAAATGGCTTCTTTTCTCTATCTTGATATTCATTTTTTTCCAAATAACCGATAAATATAAAAACGCTGCTGCAGTTTGAAAATGAAAGCTCACTGCTTTCTTTATATTCTGAACTAAGAAAGAATGCTCAGATATGGGTCAAAAAACTGCAATGGACTGTAGTGAAGGTTTTTAAAAAAATACCAAGAAAGAGCCATCATTTTATTTCCATACATATAAATGTTCTTTTTTAGGGCTGCTGACAAGTCTTAAGTCTGCATATTACTCATACTCTTAACTGAAGCTAAGAAGTGCTGTCAAATTATGCTGCTAAAAAAAAGACTGAGGATAATGCAATCATACATATATCAGCATCAAAGAAACATAACATAACATATTGAAAAAATACAGAAAATATTGAACACCGGATGATGTCTATGGCAGGGCTTTTCAACCTTTTCACCCATTGTACCACTTTTAGGATAAGGCAATATCCGAGCACCACCAGTCGCCCAGCAAGGTGTCAAAAACTTGATGACCCCCCAAAAAGGAAAAAAATGATAAAAGTACAGGTAGTCCTCAACTTACAACAATTCGCTTAGTGAGATTCGAAGTTACAACGGCACTGAAAAAAGTGACTTATAACCATTTTTCACACTTATGACTGTTGCAGCATCCCCAGGGTCATGTGATCACCTTTTGCAACTTTTTGACAAGTGAAGTCAATGGCCAGGGGGGCGTAGCCAGCTCATCACTCAGGTTGCAGGGTGCCTGTGGGGGGTGCGGGCGGGGATGTGGGGGGGATCCGTGGGTCTCTGGTGGAGGGGGTGGGACAGGCATGGGAGCCTTCCTTCCCTCCCTCTCTCCCTCCCATTGTCCCTTCCTTCCTTCTTTCCTTTCTTTCTTCCTTCCCTCCCTCTTTGTCTCTTCCTCCTTCCCTCCCTCCCTTCCATTGTCCCTCCCTCCCTCTCATTGTCCTTCCTTCCTTCCTTCCTTCCTTCCTTCCTTCCTTCCTTCCTTCCTTCCTTCCCTCTTTGTCCCTTCCTTCCTCCCCCCCTCCGTGCCCAGGAAGGGACAAGGGGAGGGGGACAGGCTGCCAGCGCGGCTGGTGGCTGTGCTGCCGGTGGCCATGGCGACATGGCAAACCTGCCTGTGTACGCGCAGAGGCAGAGGCAGAGGCAGAGGAGAGCTCTGCCCAGCTCACTTGCTCGCGCTTCGCCGGAAAACATGCTGCTTGCTAATTTAGCAGAAGCACCAGGATCAGCGCGGGCTACAGCTGATTCGCACTTCTGCTAAATTAGCAAGCAGCATGTTTTCCGGCAAAGCGCGAGCAAGTGAGCTGGGCAGGAGCACGGAATTGGCGCTTCTGAGCACACGCCGATTGGTGCCCTTGCCCTCTTGCTCGCTTGCCAGCGCCCATAATCTGCCCGGCCTCCCCTCTGCCTGCTTTGCGCAGCTCCTCCTGGGCCCTCCGCACCCGCCATTAACCCTCCCGCCACCATGCAGGGTAAGGTTGGCGCCCCCGCCCCCGCCCAGATGCCCTCGCCTCCCCCAAGTATTTTTTTACTCACCTGCTTTCAGCTGCACTAACTTTCTCCTTTTGCTTCTCTGCCTTCATTTGCTTCTCTGCCTTCGCCACGTGTTTGTGGATAAAAAAGAAAAAAAAGTTCCATGAGACTTTCTAACTTCTCGCGAGAAGTTAGAAAGTCTCATGGAACTTTTTTTTTTGTCTCACAAACACATGGCGAAGGCCGAGAAGGACAGGAGAAAGGGAATGCTGTTGAAAGCAGGTGAGTAAAAAAAAACACTTGGTGGAGGTGAGGGCATGTGGGTGGGAGCGGGGTGGGGGGGCAGGCAATGCGTCGCGCAGCTCCAGCGGAATCTCCCCTGAAGACTGCTTGAGGCTGCCTGCCACTCCCAAGGCCGCCGCCAATCAGCTGGAGCTGCGCGCTTTGATCCTGGGCTCTCAGTAGGACCCAGGCAACGTGCAGTTCTAGCTGATTTTGCCATAAGCCTGTGCGGCGCCGCTGCCGCTTCACCTCATCCACTTTTACACTTTTTTTTACATTTTTTTTTACAGTGCTGTTCAACCCGTCCTACGCGTACCACCAGCCAGGTGCTCGCATACCACTGGTGGTACGCGTACCATGGGTTGAAAAGCCCTGAATTAGAGAACAAATAAGAAAACATTCAATAAGGTGGAGTCACTCTTGAGAAAATGCTTTTTCCAACTATCTCCAACATTATCTTAGATGGAGGAGCACTAGGAGAGTCCAGAATGGATGATCAAAATAGACAGGGATGATCTAGCACAGGGCTTTTCAACCTGTGGTACACATACCACCAGTGGTACGCGAGCACCTGGCTGGTGGTACGCGTAGGATGGGTTGAACAGTACTGTAAAAAAAAATGTAAAAAAAAGTGTAAAAGTGGATGAGGTGAAGGGGCAGCAGCACCGCACAGGCTTGTGGCAAAATCAGCTAGAACTGCACATTGCCTGGGTCCTACTGAGAGCCCAGGATCAAAGCTCATCGTGGAAGGGAAGGCCTTAGTGGTGGCATATTTTCTTTTTTTGAACAGACTTAATAGAAACCTGCTGTTGTTTTTTTCCTGCTGCTGTCATTTAGTCTGAACGCTTAACAGAATTACAGCATTTGGTTCTGTGACTTTGAGCCATTAGCATCTGCCCAGATAACTAGGAAAACCTCAGGCCATTATTGTCAAAATATTGTCAAGCTAAAACATCAGATTGAGAAAGAGGAGCTGTTGGCAATAAACGGATGCTCCATAGTTCAACCCTGAGTCACGTATATTATCTTCTTTTGGTACCATGGATGCCCTTATCCTGGTACAGTACTTGTCTCCTGTCTAATTAGGACACAGGGAGGCCACCCCAGCCTGATATAAAAGCAGGCATCCTGTCCATAAGAAGAAAGAAACCAAAATATGAAAGGTCAAGAGTTATTTTCAAAGGAACTAGGAAAGAAGAACAAGTTGACCTTTCCGTTATATTTGAATGCCTGTTCATCTGCAGTTAATAATCCAGAAAGCAGTGATCATAACATAATTTCTGGCTGTGGTGTCTCTGGCCGGCTTGCTTCGTTATTGTAATGATCACAAGCATAGCTTTGATCCTTGAATATTTACATGATGACTTGCTTCATAAATGTTTGAGAAGCAGCTGAAGACTGCTATTTTTCAAGAAAGTCATTAAAGCATGACATGCTTTAATTATCACTCTTGCTATCTTTCAAGAAAGTTATTAAAGCATGACATGCTTTAATTATATCACAAAATCTCTTTGAATTTAAAAGGGCATGTGAGATCCAATTCCTTCTTTTCCCCCCAATAGCTAGGCCTATTTCTTCCCCTGTCCTAGAATTGCTGCTAATCCAGCTCCTAGAATTCAACAGATCCACATAAATAAAAAATGAGATCCCTTAACCAGCCCTCCTAAATGAGATTCAAGCTGGATAGCTAACTATGAGTGAGTGACAGTGTTCTCAGGACTAGCTAACCCATGATTAATTAAACATTCATTCAATCTATATCTAGGTGGTCCACAGGACACACTAAATGGTCAACTCTTTATCTCAGCTGGGCTGGGTTCACACAGTTGCTAGACAGACTGAACTAAAATTGTGGTTTAGAGTGTAATGCAAACCCAGTCAAACACTGCCAAAGCTAATTCCACAGGAGAAAACCATCCACTCAGGTGTTACTAGACTAACTGAGAAAAACTCAGAGAGCTAAATTGGATTTTTTTTGCTTATAATGTCACAAGATGATTATTCATTTCTACGCTATATACATGTGTACACTAGTACACATATGCACATATATCTCCTGTGAGAGAATAACCTAAAAGTAACATTTTGGCCCTTGCAATGAGTTCCAGAATTTATTGGGATAAATGTAGATAGGAGGAAGGCTCTGCATAGCAGTGGAATAAAAGCTATAAATCTGAATCTTCTCTTGTGGCAATTATTCTCTTGAGTATATAGAGAAGGCAGTTGAACAGTTAGTAGCTTCATGTATAGTTCCTTCTTATAAATCAGCCGAAAAGTGCAAGTAAATGTCACAACATGGAACAATTCAGTGTTCAGGGATCTACATTGTCTTTTCTAGGATATATTCCCTCTTTCTCCTCTCTTCCTTGTGTTCCTAAGCCACTGAACTCCCCTCACTTCACTTTGAAATGTTTTTCACCTTTCCCCATTAAAATGTAAACCTTCCACCTCTCAGTATTTCCTCTAAATTTCTTCTTCTGATGTTGGATGGCCTCATTTCTGCTGAAGGTACTTCCACATTGCCACTATTTTCACACTCCTCCAAATGCAGTGCAGAATTGAAACAATCTTATGTTGATTCTTCCTGTTCCCCAAAAGACTTTTTTCCCCCTACTTAACCTGAGACTCTTCCTGTTTGCTGAGATGAGGATGACTACTTGGGACAGTGAAATTAAATAACCTTAATGGGAGGTGATCAATGCTGTGCCTTGGGCAAATGGGAAGGTCTGGCCCTGCCCCTTTCACTCAGATCACTGGCTGGTGGAATATGTCAGCCATGCCATTCACTGAGAACCACACAACCCAGATTTGCTTTGACAAAAAGCTACTGTAAGCCGCCAGATCACAGGACCATTGTTGTTTTATGTTAGCTCTCCAGAATTCCTCCAATGCTTTATTTTGATTGTTCACTTTTGCACTTGGTTCATCCTCTAACAATCACAGTGTAGTGTGTTGAAACTTATTCCATATATTATATTCAAGTTGAATTAGCATGACATATCTAACTTGGTTAGTGAAGTACACATTTAACTAGCTTCATGCAATAAGATATAATCTTATATAACAATTAACATGGGCTGAAGCCACACAATCCACTACATCATAAGAAACATGAAATGGGACCTTTAGGCACAGACTCTTGGCCACGCCTCCTTTGCCTCCTGCCACCCGCCTCAGCCCATTTACAGCCAGCTTTCCTCCTCCGCTGGCCCTCCCCCAGCCATTCTCCATGGCCAATGGGCTCCTGGCCCTCTGCCCACGCCCTTCGCCCCGGCCCATTCACCAAGGCACCCTTTGTCCTGGGCCTTTGGCTGCATGGGATAAATAGCCACCAGCCAATCGGGTGGCAGGCAGAAGCCATGGTGCTGCGGGGGCAGCATGCAATGAGCAATCGCAGGGACTGTGTGTGGGGGGCAGTATGCGATGCAAGATTTTTTTAAAAAGTGCTGCAGATGCACTGCAAGTTTTGGGGCCTTACAGCTTTGTCACCAGGAACAGAGGGAGGGGGAGTGGCAGCGGGAGTAGCAGCCACCGGGACCACTGAGGGGGCAGACAGGTGGTGTGTGTTGGGGAGAACCAGGAAGGGAGGGGCACCTCAAGGGGTCTTCACAAAGACAGCTTTGCTCACAACTCAAACGAAAAGGGAGGAGGAGCAAGGCCGGCGTGGATTCTGGCATTGCGGGGGGAGGGCTGGGGGAGGCTTGGCAGCCGAACGGCAGGGCCAGCATGGCATCTGCGATTGCAGGGGGGGTCCACACAAAAGTGCATGCAGTAGGCGAAAGTGCCCATAAAATGCATGATATTGAGGGAAATTGCTTACCAGAATCGTATATTAGATAATATGCATCTCAAGTTGATGTAGAAACAGAGCATATTTAACTTTCAAAAATCAGAAATTGAACAATATCAAACATGAAAGATTACATGTTCCTTAATAAAAATGCCAAAATAGATAAATCAGGACTATTTGTGGTGAGATTAGAGTGGCTCTTTCTTCAGGGAAGTCTTATAAATTTAATTTGGCCAAGTCTTTACATAGAATATTGCAAGCTCAAAAACCTGCAGAATGGAGCAGCTGAAGCCATTTCCCCTGGGAAGCCTGGAGCTCTTTGGTTTAGAGAAAAGTTAAATAGGAAAATGATGAGAAGTTTATCAAATTATACATAGTGTTGTAGCAAGCAGATAAAGATATTCTTTTTCTCCCTGTACCTTAGTACAACTATTCAGAATTGTCTCCTAGAGCTGAATGGCAGGAGTCTGAGGAACAGAGAAAAAGAAGGGCTTTTCCACATATCTATGAAATTCACTATTGAATAATATGCAGAGGCAAATAGATTAAGCTTAGCTTCTGTGGCTGCATCCATGCAGGTTCTTGGAAGTGCTATGGAAGTGGTTTGAAGCTTATGGCAGAGGAACATGCCTTTCGTATACAGTACCTTTAATTGAAGAATGGTTTACTCCTTCCATTTGGGATGACTATATGCGTCCCCTAAGTCCTCAGTTTTGGGAAGGATGCACATGGAGTGGGGAGAGAGGAAGCCAGCTAGATCCACCAAGTCTATCTTCATGATCAATGGGGTGATAGATATTGTGGCCAGATCACCTTCACATTTATGGAAGTGGCTTGCTATTGCCATTGTCCAGATTGTTGCCTGGTCTTCTCAGATGGCTACCTCCTCCAAAGACCAGCCAAAACTGACCCTTAGCTTTCCCAATCAATCAAATTGGCTTTTCTTTTCTTTCGGTACCATTGTTGACCCCTGGAAATTGCCTGGACAAGTCCCTGAGGTTTTCTGGGCAAGATTTTGGAAGTGGTTTGCCATTGCCTACTTCCTAGGGCTGAGAGGGACAGGCCCAAGATGGCTTCATGCCTAAAGTGGGATTAAAACTCCCAGTCTCTAGCTCAGTGCCTTAACCACTGGATTTTTTGTTTTCCCAGTCAACCAAGTTGGCTAGGAGCTGCCATTTTTGCAGATGGCTTTGAAGAACCTTAGGCAAATCTACAGAGGATAATGTGAATAATGGCTACTACTTCTGAATTTTTCCAAAATATATCTAGGATCCTTTATGTCAGGGTTTCCCAAACTGTATCTCCCTTGGGGAGGTTCAGGCAGAGCCCAAGGGAGGTATGAAGAACCTTTTAGTTGTACATTTTATGACTTTATTAAAAATCATAATTGTAAAAATGCTATAGTTTTCATTGTTCATCGTTGTTTTAATGTACACATTTCCTGTGTACATTTGGGTATTTCACTTTTTTAGGGGAGGTATGTACATTACACTAAAGATGGCAAAAATGTTTAGGTATGCTAGCAAAAAAGTTTAGGAAGCCCTGCCATATGCAGTGTCAGAGCAGAGAGAGAGCAAAAGTCCCACCAAACAAGCACAATCAATTGTTCTATGACTTCTTGATTAGAAACTATTCAACAAGCACAAACACACTTGCATTCACAGCTGCACACTCACTAAACCTACTCCCAAAGAAGAAGATGTAGAGAGAAAGAGAATGCGCCCTCATTTTGTGGGAGGAGCTCAGGTTCTCTCACACCATACATCCATCTTTTCATACAACCTGCAGCCCACAGATTCTGCCCCAATTCTCACAAGTTTTCACAATTTGTTCTGGCCATTGCTCTAACTTTTCTTCTTGTTTTATTGAGTCACTTTCTTTCTCAAGGGAAAAAAAAATAATATTAGTGCTGGTTGGCCATGTAGTTTTATGATAGATGGACCTTTCTTTTGGGTTCTTTTCCATTTTATCAGCTCTAAATGGTCCCAGTGGTTGGTTTAGTCTCCATTCTTCAGCTCCCTTATCTCTCATTCTTCCCTTTTCTCCGCTTTTCTAGTCAACTGAATTATGTTATTTGGGCAAATGCAGCACCAAAGTAAAATCAGATAGATGAGATAAAACACTAGCATAACAAAGATAAAATAACGTATAAAAATGTGACACTTCTGTATTGGTGCAGTAATTATCTGTGCAAGCATAAATCTAAAATATTACAATTTGTGAAGTAAACTATCATCTAAAAACAAGATAACTAGAGTGTAATAAACCTAAAGTGGTAAATAAAACAGAAGTGATTATTTCTGTAAAACAGTTAGGATACTGCACAAGTGATAAAGGATTTTGGATCTTTTAGATTAGAAGATGGTTCATGTAGGAATTGTGTGGTTTTACTGTAAATTTACATATTAGGGGCAGAATTTAAGCAGACTTAATACCCCTGTAGAGTTTACAATATAGTAATACATTTGAAATAATTTCGGTCTCCTTGTCACCACATGAATATTCAGACAAATCAACCATCCATAGACACATAGTGATAAACCACAGGTACACACTATTCAAAAAATACAATTAAAAAGCTAAAATGGAAACAAAAAGACCAGAACACATCCACTCTAACAGCCTATACCCGGGATTAACACCAGACAAAAACCAAGCAGAAAACAATAATCAAGAAACTACCAAGGAGAAAACCACACTGTCATCATCATTGGCAGGGTGAGCTACTGTATAGAAATAGTGAACAAACCTCATAATGATGTTACCTAATCAGGTAATGAAACATTTGCAACAAACAGCCAAGGTCAGAGAGTAGCAAGGGCTCCCCAATTCAACTCTGAGCTACATATATTCTTTTATATCGGAATAAAAATATACATGTAAGAGGTACTTCTCATGCCAAGATCAAAGATGGCATATCCCTGATTCCAGTTGCTAGGAAACAAAAGTGGAAGCGAAAGTTTAAGCTTCCAATGGGCATCAGATTCCCTTCTCTGGAAACTGAAGGCAGGATTTGAAAAGTCTTTGGCTTAATCCAGTGTAATTTCTCTTATAGATTTAGGAAACATTAAAAATATAAGGTATTGTTCCTTTATTCAGGCAATCTTTCATCAAAAAATAGTTCCTATTACTCAAATAAAGAAGTCTGGCAATAGCATTAATGTATAATTAAAAATAAAACACAGTTGTTGCTTATAGCAGCTTAAGGGTTTTTTTAGATTATGGAAATTTGTACTGGGAAAATGGATTTTTGCTTGTAAAAGACTAAAAAGAATGCAAGTTTTGCCTTTAGACATGGTGCTACTTCTTAAACCAGCTTTTGAAATGTATAATTAAAGTGTGCTATTGACAGTGATTTGAAATGGATTAAGTAGATTTCATCTCATCTGTGTTAGCCAAAATGTGCATGTGTTATCTATTCTTAAAAAGCCTGTGATCCTTTGCATATTTTCTAAAACTCATGAGATTTATTTCTATATTAACATTCATAGATAGCTGTCAACATACTTTTGAGGGTCCAGCATTGATTCCCAAGAATGAATCTCAAGATATTAACTGCAGTTTGCAATCTATTAGTGAGTGGTGATGGGAGTTACAGTTTAACAGCATCTGGAGATTCAGAGCTGGGCATCACCCATGAACCTCAGTACAATGGAGAAGATTGTTCATAAAATGAGAGAACTGTGAAGAATTTACTCACAGAAAACAGCCCAGAATTGGTTGAAGATTTCAGTTTTCATCTGAAAATAAAAGCAGGAAACTGAGATATGAGGAGAAGGAATAGTTTGCTTTCACTCTGAATTCTGAAAGATGTTCAAATCTGCTCTTTGGAAGCCTTAATAGAAATTTTCTTTTTAGGACCTAAAGACAGGATGTCTTATTTTGCAGCGAGACTCTTAAGATCTGGTGATCATTCTAGAACGTAATGCCATTCAGATATACTTCACTTTTGATTCTCTGCTTATGAAAGGATCAGAAAACAAGCAGAACATGTTAGCACAAAGTTGAAAACATGTGTATTCATTGTCTTTCTTTTGAAAAGCTAAATTAGGTGGAGAGGTGCCTTGAAGAGGACATGTAAATTAGCACAAAAAAGCTATAAACAGATTATGGAAATTGTGCTGCTATTTTGGCTGCTCTTGATAGACTCTGGTCTGCAATTTCTACAATGTCAGAAAAAAGCACAAGAACCATCTGGCAGTTACCATGTAGTTTGTTTGACATATTGCAGGAGTTACTTGTGTTATGTCTGTGTTTGGAACCTCAACAGATGTCCCCAAAACTTTGTTTTCTAAGATAATATGGATTGCCTGGGTTGAAAGAAAAATCTTCATCAGGGTCCAGTCCAAGCTGGGAATAAGACTGCTTTAGAAAGAAGGCTGTAGTTTATTGAAGAGGAGAGCCAGACAGAAAGATGGCTCTGGGAAAGCTGACCACATGTAGCTGGGAGTGGTGGATTTTTATACCTTCTTGAGCTTTTGTTTGGAGTTGTTCCTGTGGCATGAACTTTGACCTGAGTCTGAGTGTGCCTTTCTGGTATTCTGATGGTGGTGGGTTAATCCTATTATGTTCCAAAGGTCATGTCCTGCTTCCCTGGGGCTGTGGCTGATGACTGTTGGATTTTTTGGTGTGAGGGATTGTTGATTCTAGGCAGTGGTGGGATTCAAATATGTGAACAACTGGTTCTCTATGTGGATGCCCCTTCCGGAAGTCCATTCTGAGCCTGGGCAACAAAAAATTAGCTACCAGTTCTGCCGAAGTGGTGCAAACTGGCTGAATCCCACCACTGATTTTAGGGATCTTTGTCTTTCTAATCCAAGCTTCCTGGCTCCAATCTTTTTGACAAGATAATCACATCTGCATTTCTGCCGACCTGGTTTCTGTCTGTGGCAGAGAGACTTGGGGAGCGGGGTTGGTTTCTGCCTTTAAGATCCTTTGGGGAAATATATTCTGCCTTTTTAATATTTCCCAAAATATTTCTTTCTCTGGATTCTTCCCACACCTGCATATGCAAAACTCAACCCTTTACAGAACAGGTAGACAAGGATTCAGTCTGCCTGCTGGCCTCTTTGGGTCAATTCATGATTCTTTTCAGCCTGCCACAAGAGATCTGTTGTGGGGGTGGGGGAATAAAAATAAAAAAACTGTAAGGGAAAGTCATAGATATCATGTGACTATGGGATACCATGACAGCCATAAATATGAGGTTCAATTGCAATGATCATTTGTCTAATATTGTTCTAAGTTCAAATGGTGGCTGAATAGATAGTCATCAAATGAGGGCACTTGCATATGCTATGGCTTTAAAAACACTATTAGAAGGACTATTAAAATAAATAAGAATAAATGTATAGAATAAAAACCAATTAATATGGAAGCTCTACCTCTGCATTTATTTCAGCCATCTCAGACTAAGAGGTTCTCAGTTCTATACCTGTGCACAGCTCTTAAAGAGTTAAAGTAATTCCAATATTTATTATTAAATATATGGAATATGTATAATAAAAATATATATTAACTATATTTCTCTGTGCAAAGTGCCAGATGTTCAGTGTCAGCAAACTCCTTTCTGAAAAGTCTTTAATTTCAAAGGGGGAAGGAGATTTCCAAATAGACAGTTTCTAGGTTTCCACATCCTGGCAGGCCTTGGCCTTTCTTAAATGAGTCTTATGCTTTCAAGCAGTCGAAAATGAGAGAAGCATACCTATTGTACAGGATATAAATAATAAGCTGCTAATGGCCAGGCTGTCCAGAAATGTGAAAGATTCTAAAGTAGAACTAAAGATCTGGCAACAGAAAGAAAGACATTTTTACATTAAGAGATCATATTCTGCAAACTTGTCATTTTGTTGATGAATCATTAAAAACATCATCTTTTAAGTGATGTTTTAAGTGAAGTGCCTGAGCAGGGGGTTGGACTAGAAGACCTCCAAGGTCCCTTCCAACTCTATTATTACTATTACTATTACTATTACTATTACTACTGTTGTTGTTGTTGTTGTTGTTGTTGTTATTGTTGTTGTTGTTATTATTATTATTATTATTATTATTATTATTATTATTATTATTATTATTATTATTATTATTATTATTATTATTATTATTATTATTATTATTATTATTATTATTATTATTATTATTATTATTATTATAGAAGCCTAGGTTCTCTGGGACATATGTGATGGAAATCAGGATCACCAACTTTTAAAAGATAGGCAGTCCCTCAGATAACCTGGCTCTATGCTTTATAGTTATAACTAGCGTTTTGAAATGCATCCAGAAGCTAACTGGTAATCAGTGCAGCTTATGAAGCAATGACGCCATATGTGCATATCAGGTTATGCCAATCACTGCCAGGGTGCTGTATTCTGGACCAGCTGTAACTTCCATGTACTCTTCAAGGGCAGCCCCATGTAGAGCACGTTGCAGTAGTCCAATTGTAAGATGATCAAAGCATAGGTGTCAGACCTTGTGTCAGGAGATGGACCACATCATCATCTGGATGGCCCAGGGTCAAGATATATAAGTGGGCATCATCTGCACATTGATGGAATCAGATCTTGAATCAGTGGATGACCTCACTCAGCAGTTGTTTCATGTAGATATTAAAGAGGATGGTTTATGTTCTTCATAACAAAATGCTCTAATGGACAATATATTCAAATAATTCTAAACAAAAAGCTTTTAAGCCTCCCCCTCTACTGATTTCCTTACTGATAAATTTTTGTTTGATGTTTCTTTAAGTACAGTATTTTATTGCTTTGTGAAAATTCCGGCTTAGATAATTTGTGCATATGCCATAAACACTTGTTTTAAAATATTGTGCTTCAAAATTATTTTTAATTATGAAAAAAGTTTCCTTCATCTGAAACATGCAGTAGAAGTAGAATATGAAATGTTAATCTTGATTCAGAGATAGAGGTTCACATATATAGCCAACTCTCACGTATATTTCACTTCCTGGATTGGGAAGTGTGCAGAAATACACTTGGAGTGTACATCCAAATGCTGACAGTTCTTGCTGCCAAGGATCCACATTTAAATGTGCATTCCTCTCCACCTCCGCTTTCCAAAGCAACCACCCATTTCTACAAAGAAAAAGAGCTGGATCAGTATCGAATATTTCTTTCCTTACAAAGAAAAGTTGCAGATAGTGTCCTTCCTTAATTAAATGTGAGCAAACCACTTAAAGTGTTCATCTACCTCTTACATTTATGTTTTCAGAGTACTTCAACTCTGGTACACCTTAGTTTAGGAAGTTAGGTAGGACAGGGCTTTTCAACCGGTGGTATGTCGGCACCTGGCAGGTGGTACACGTACGACGGATTGAACAGCACTGTAAAAAAAAAAAAGTGTAAAAAAAAAGTGTAAAAGTGGATGAGGTGAAGCAGTGACAGCGCCGCACAGGCTTGTGGGAAAGTCAGCTGGAACTGTGCGAGGCCTTGCCTGGGTCCTACTGAGAGCCCAGGATCGACTTGCGCAGCTCCAGCTGATTGGTGGCAGCTTTGGGAGTGGCAGGTAGCCTCACGCAGTCTTCGGGTGGAGATTCAGCTGGAGCTGCGCAACGCATTGCCTGGGTCCTGCTGAGAGCCCAGGATCAGTGCGTAGCTCCAGCTGATTGGGGATGGCAGGCAGCCTCACATAGTCTTCAGGCAGAGATTCAGCTGGAGCTGTGCGAGGCATTGCCTGGGTCCTGTTGAGGGGGAGAGAAGAGAGGATATAAAAGGGGGGAGAGAAGAGAGGATATTAAAGGGGGAAGAGAAGAGAGGATATAAAGGGGGGGAGAGAAGAGAGGATATAAAAGGGGGGAGAGAAATTTGTTAAATGAGTTTTTCCCCATTTTATGACTTTTCTTGCCACAGTTAAGTGAATCACTTCAGTTGTAAAATTAGTAACATAGTTGTTAAGTTAATCTGGTTTCCCCACTGACTTTGCTTGTCAGAAGGTTGCAAAAGGGGATCACATGACCTGGGACAATGTGACCATCATAAATATGAATCGGTTGCCAAGCATCCGAATGTAAATCACATGACCCTAGGGATGCTGCAATGGTCATAAGTGTGAAAAATGGTCATGTCACTTTTTTCAGTGCCGTTGTAACCTTGAACAGTCACTAAGCGAACTGTTGTAAATCAAGGACTACCTGTATTTTATCACTTTTTTCCTTTTTTTTTGGTCATCAAGTTTTTGACACCTTGCTAGGCGACTGGTGGTACTCGAATATTGCCATATTCTAAAAGTGGTACAATCGGTGAAAAAGTTGAAAAGTCCTGAGGTAGGACACTCCTTCTCCCTCCCTCCTCAAGAACGGCATCCCTTTGCAGTCTACAAATGGAGCTAAAATGTAGGTGCTGAACTTTGGTTGCAGGCCTTTGTCTAGGGCAGGGGTAGGCAACCTTGGCTCTTTTATGACTCGTGGACTTCAACTCCCAGAATTCCTGAGCCAGCATGGAGTCATAAAAGAGCCAAGATTGCCTACCCCTGGCCTAGGCCTCCTTTAAGTCTGGTGATCACATGCTATGTTATCATGGGTTTGTCATTCCCCTGTGGAATGGATGGATCCCATGTGTGACCAGAGAATTGAAGTACCGATGGAAAGGCATGTTCAGAGAAGTGATGCAAAGAAAACATTGAACATATACATAATGCTGTCAACAAAAGCTTTTAAAATGCTTTGAAGTTTAAAAATAGAACACAACTGGTTCTTTGCAAGCTGTCCTCCCTTTACAGACTTTCCATATTTCTGGCCTGGCATTTGAGACTTGGACTATCACCTAGTACTTCCAAAGAAGCAATCTCAGCTTCTCATACTCATCCCTCAAAGCTTTGTTTTTTTTGTTTTTTTGTTTTAAGATAGCAGCACATTACAAAAGACTTAATTATTTCTAAAATATATTTATTTTAAAGAAGAAAGACTCATAAACCTGGTTTACATATCACATGTAGACATGATTTCTTTAACTTTTGCTTTGAACCATAATAATTTACTGGGTTTACTGGAGCTAGCAAACTACATTTTGGTTTAATGCATTAACCCAGTTAATTCATTGCTTAGCTGACCTTTTCCCAACTTGATGTCTCCCAGATGTGGATTTTGGGCATGCTGGTGAAAATAATGGGAAATGTAGACTGGTTTAGCTCATCAAGAGTTAGAGAGGATTTCAGATTTACATACATCCTGATAACTTGCTTTCTTCTCTGATAACTGCAGGGAGTTTAAACTTTTTTGTTTACGTTCAGTTTGTATGGTGAGCTGCAATGTATAGTAATGATGATTTTTTTTAAAAAAAAAACAAATCCATTTAAAACCATGGTTTTGAAAGCTCATGTAGTCTTCTTTATGACCAAGGTGTGAGAAACTTTCTGCAGTTTATTCTTCTTAGGCTACATAATAATTTAATGCAGCTGAAATTTCTGGCTTCCCCATTTTGCATTTAACACCAATTTCCCATAAAACAATAATTATTTCTAAAATATACATATTATATAACTATTATATTTTAATACTTCTCAACTATATTCTATTTCCTGTACTCTATCAAATATATATTTTATAAATCAATCCATATCTCTAAAGATTCCTCAGTTGCTTTAACATAATCAAATTAATACATTTCTAATTAGCATTCAATCATTGTAAAAAAAATATCAGTAATATTTCACCATTATCAATCCAACTCATTTTTGAATTTAAAATTTCCAATTTTCCATATTACCATTCCCGACCATAACCAAATCAATAATTTTCATTTCAATAGTATTATCTCAAACCAAAATCCTAAACCTTTAACATCTCAATAGTATTAGCTCAGTCAAAGTCTCTAAAAGCCTTTTTAACCCATCAGATAAGATTTTAACTCTCATTTTTGAACCTAATTCTAGCTTTCTTTTTGTGCCAAGCAGGTTTCCACAAACGAGCCTCTAACTCCTCAAATCTTAATGTTTGGCTATACATATATCTCCACAATTGAGTCTGATCGTAGTCCTCTTCTCTTTCTTCCAGTGTAGTCTGCACTATGTAGTCAGTCTTAATCAATATGGTAGTTATTCGTTGTTTGTCCATATTGTCAGTATTTTCAATGCCTCGTATTTGAAAATTTCCATATTGCTCTTTCTGACACCAACAGTTTCCTTGCAGATTTTCCAGGAAAAGGTTGGTAAAAGAAGTGGTCCTGTTTTACCAACTTCATGGGATATTTCAGGTTACTGCTGACCATGGTCATTAAAATACTGGTTGAAGAAGCAGTTTATTCATTCTCAATTGTTCCCACTCATTTTACCCAGCATCTATCTGGGCTGCCAGGTGTACTATTGCTGGACACGAGTTTAGTGCTTTTTCAAAGAGCATCAAACCCATATTCAAAACCAGTCTAACTGAGAGATAAGAAGCACAGAGCGCCCTCAGACCTGTGGTTTCTTAGGCAACTTGACAAGTGATTAAGCCAACCATCCCCACTTGCTTGCCTACCTTCCCATCCCTACCCAACTACTCGTCAAGGAGAGCAATTAATGGTTATTTTTCCAGCAGGAAAGTGACGCTTTATAGGAGAAGAAAGCAAAGAGATATTTTCCATTGTGTTTATTGTATTAAAATGGCAAGAACAGCATCACTTGCTGGCCTTGTTGCTAAGACTGAACAGAGAGCAGCTACAAGGGCAGAAGAAACTGAGAACTCGTAGGCTGAGAAAGTCATAGTAAACAGAATGGTCTGACTATACTCTGAGCCTTAATTACATTTTATAACTGTTTCCACCAGTTTGCATGGAGCAGTAATTAAGCTGTTCAGCTTTATAATTTACCAGATCTCATTTAGTCCCTTTTAAACAATTGCTCTATCATTAATCACTTTTCAGTCCTTTGGCCCTGTGTCTGATTTGAAAGACAAGTCACAGATTTTTGCTAGGAGCTCAGCAATTGTACATCTGAGTTCTTTAAAAAACTTTTAGGTAGAAGCAATCAGGATCCATTGATTTTTTTACTGTGTAGTTTCTCAAAACAAGCCAGAATATCTTCTTTTGTTATCTCGGTTGGCTTCAGTTGTTCAGATTCCTTCCCTCAGACAATCAATGCAGGCTCAGGTATCTGTCCTATATTTTCTGTAGCAAAGACAGGTGCAAATGATTCATTTGCTTTCTCTGCAGTCTCCATATCCTCCCTGGGCATCCCTTTTACTCTTCATGGTCTAACAGCCTCTAGCCCTTTTCTAGCTAGTTCTGAATATATTTAAATACATTTTTGTTCTTTCTCTTGGGGTATTATTATTATTATTATTATTATTATTATTATTATTATTATTATTATTATTATTATTATTATTATTATTATTATTATTATTATTATTATTATTATTATTATTATTATTATTATTATTATTATTATTACTATTATTATTATCTTTTATTCATTAAACATGAACCTCAGTCAACTGAACATTCAAATTGGCTGGTGCTGATGGTTGACATGGGTTGCTACCAGCATCCTAGGTGTCAACCAGGTACCTTTTTAAAATATAAGATGTTCCGAGTAGCACAGTTTTTTGTAACATTGCTGGAGTTATTGCAGGAAGCTGCAGTTTCTTGATGTGTTTTGCGAAGTTTTTTGACATAGTTCCCAGTGCCCCGATGACAATGGGTACCACTGTTACACGTTTCATCCATAATTGCGCAGTTTCGATGGCCAGGTCGCGATATTTCGTAATTTTTTCCAGTTCTTTTTCTTCGACTCTGGCATCTCCTGGTACAGCAATATCAATCAGCTGTACGCTTCGGTTCTCTACAACTGCGATATCTGGCGTATTGTGTTCCAAATGGCGATCTGTCTGTATTCGAAAGTCCCACAAGATCTTCACCCTCTCATTCTCAACAACTTTTTCCACCCTGTGTTCCCACGATTTTTCGGACACAGGCAAGTCGTATTTTTTACACAATGCCCAGTGAATTAATTTAGCAACTCGATTATTATTATTATTATTATTATTATTATTATTATTATTATTATTATTATTATTATTATTATTATTATTATTATTATTATTATTATTATTAGTAGTAGTAGTAGTAGTAGTAGTAGTAGTAGTAGTAGTAGTAGTAGTGTTGTTGTTGTTGTTGTTGTTATTATTATTATTATTATTATTATTATTATTATTATTATTATTATTATTATTATTATTATTATTATTATTATTATTATTATTATTATTATTATTATTATTATTATTATTATCCTTTCATTCCTTTTTGGGCCTGCTTTATTTTAACCTTACCCTTTTTCTGCCACAATTTGTGTGTTCCTTTTTTGGCCTCCAAATTAGGGCAAACTTCCATTGCAGATGCCAGTATCCCTGGATCCTGCTAGAAAGCCATGATGGCTTTTTTTTTTCGGGATTTGGTTGTTCCTTCCTCACATTGTGAAATTCATACCTTGGGAAATGCATCCCTGATGAGCTGCAATTGTTTTTTTTTTTTTTTAAATTATCTTCAGAGAAAAAGAAAAGCTTGGCCTGCCCAACCATTTCTTTCCGTCTCTTTTTCACAGCCCCCTCATCTGCAGTCAGAAGGATTCTATGGCCGCAAAAAAACCTTTGCTCCAAGCATTTACTGCAACTTTCTTGCTCTGTCTTAATCTCTATGTTGCAGAGGAACACTACTAAGCAGGGAGAGTGGGGGTCATTTCTCAACAACTGTTTTTATAAATTGCAGATACTGTATTAAGAGATAAAGAAACGGAATCCCTGCAGATTTTACTCGTCTAGTCATTGCCAACTATAGGGGTGTGTGTGCTCATCTTCGTTGCAAGGCCATTGAGCCAGCGCTGTCTGAAGACATTTCTGCCGTCAAGTGACCTGCCTGACATCACAGAGCACTGTTACTTTCCCACCAAAGTGGTACCAATTTATCTACTTACATTTGCCTGCTTTCGAACTGTTAGGTTGGCAGGAGCTGGGGCGAGGACGGGAGCTCACTCCGTCCTGTGGCGCTTGGGTCTCGAACCTGGGCTGCCGGCTTTCCAGCCAACAAGCCCAGCGTCTTAACCACCGAGCTACCGCACCGCCCTAATTAAGAGAGAAGTAGCTCACAAAAAATGAGAAGAGCCCAAAAGACTAAACTCTTTTTCTAATTTCCCTTTTTATAACATTGGCAACCCACATATAATGCATGCTGAGATTTCATACACTGGTTTGCCAAACCACAATGTCTGCAAAACTGCAGTTTTTAAACACGTTTTTACTTCTCAGGTCTTTGTAGCTGCAAATGCAGCTCTCCACAGCTGCCAGAAGATAATGTAAACCCCTCAGTGGGCTTCAGCCGTGCACAAAACTCCCAAACACCGGTAAAAGGGCAATACTTTTCTGCAGAGTCTCATAATCAGTGTTGCAAGGGTGGATAAGGACTATCACTGCAAAGTGCTTGTCTGCATTGATTGGGTTTGATCCAAATGGATGTACTCCAAAATTCTGAGCTTATAGCAGATATAGTGCAGTTTCTAAATGGAGAGAAAGACAGACATTCTCTTTGTTTCCATGACTGGCTAATGTGGGTTTCCCCCCCACCTCTTATATTCCAAAAGCAATGCCATGTTTTAAATTTGAAACCTCAAACAAACAGCCTATTCCAGATAGTTTACCAGAATGGTTAGAATGTATTTAAATGGCTGAGTTGGGGAAAGATGGAATAAAGAATTAATTAGTATGATTTCTAATTTATTTATTTTAATAAGACATCTGTCCAAGGATAGAGATTGTCCCCGGCTTTCTTCTCTGCCCATCTGTTTTGAAAACAGAAGTCATGTTGGCATGCAGAAGGAAATGGAAATGTTTTGGATCAATGTTGCTAGCTGAAACTGGGCATGAGTCAAAAAGAAAATGACTCAAAATGGGGATAATGGGAAAAAAATTTACATTTAGAAACAAAAGATCATGGAGCAGCATTCAAATACAATAAATTGAAATGAAAACTGAGGAAGAACATAACCCCCCCCCCCAATTTTAAAAAGACTACTCATCAACTGAATACAAATAGATTATTCAAGTGTATTAAAAGTAAAATGATAGCAATCTTAAATCCCTTGGCTTTAGGAATCTTGCTTAAAATAAGTTTGCAGACAATAACACATGGAGCCTATGATGTCTGCTTGGTGATCCACCAGCCCTGAAATCAAACAGTAAAGGTGAAGAGTGAAGTCCCAGACTTCTTTAGGTCCATCCACTTCAGTCAATATCCATGATTTCCAAGGATTAGCTGCCGAACACTCATGAAATGAAATGCAAATGCAAAAGTATGGATGGCAGAAAACGTGTTATGCTTTTCTTTGTCCAACCAGGTTTTTCCACCAGCAGTCTAGTTAGTAGCTCTAATTTGGGGGCTGCATATGTGTAATGAATGAATGAATGAATGTAAATGCTGATGCCCTGAAGAACACAATGCCTTTTTTATTTCAACTAGGAAAATCAGAGAGAGTTAGAGTCACAAAGCTGTCTGTAATCTGTCATCACAGTGTATTGGTTGAAAGCCTTATTGCCTTTGAAACACTTCCCCCCCCCCAAAGTCCTGCTATGCTGCCTTATCATGGAGCCTCATTCCTGGGAAGGATGAGTGAAGCATGTCACATTTTTTGCAGATGATCGTCTTCTCTACTAATTACATATATGGAAGGGAAACCAATGTAGATTTTCTCTTCTATGGAGCATACTCCACCATTTAAACATTTCTGAATTCACTAGCCTCAACTGAGAGCCTGTCCTTGTTTTTTCTCCTGGGAAAGTGTTGTCACTTCTCATTCATGGCTCTTCTTCCTGATCTGCCAGATAGCCGGCCTTTGAGACTTCATAAATGCTATCAGACTCCAGTGAATGACTTTGAATGACTTTGAAAAGCTCCATATTTCACCCTTCTGTTGAAGCCACGTAATTCAAAACTACTGCTTAGAAATGAGATTGCCATGATCGATGGCATGGGGTGGCACTTCGGCATCAATTTATTCATAGATTAGCCATGGAAAATGTAGAGCCCCACACAACAATTGAAGTAATGGAAAAACCTTGATCTGTTTTCTGGCTATGAATTGAAAAGTTTCTAAAATACTCTTTATTATAATCAGCCTACAGCTGGAAAGGGGGGGGGGGAGAGAACAGTTAGCTTTCAATGAACCAAAAGTTTCAAACATCCCAGTAAAACTAAAATTTAGATAGTGTATAATTCATACCATCTAAATTTTCTGATTTCTATTACATTTTGTCCCTCGTTGTTTTCCCAGTATGTTTCCTTATTCCCTCCATACTTAACAGAATTACAGAGTTGGGACCTTGGAGATATTCTAGTCCAACCCCCTGCTCAGACAGGAAATCCTATGCCATGTCAGACAAATGGTTGTCCAATTTCTTCTTAAAAACTTCCACTGTTGGAGCATCCAAAACTTCTGGAGGCAAGTCGTTCCACTGATTAATTGTTCTGTCAGGAAGAAATTTCTACTTCTACTTGTTCCTGTCTTGGGGAAAACATGGCTTTTATTTGTGCATCAACATGCTTCCACTGACATATTCACTTCATCAGCTCCTCTTTTTTTACCCAAAACCCAAAGGATGACTAACATTGTGGCTTCAGCCACACGTGACTCTCTTGCATATGAAAGTGACTTTCTTTTCATGCCATCAAGGTCTCAGTCTGATAGAAACAAAGAAGTTAACCAGGCTCAACACTACCAACAATGGAGGAATGGCTGGTGAAGATGATGGAGCTGGCAGAGAAATTAACTTCCTTAGTCAGAGAAAAAAAACAGCTATCTACATTTAAGGTTGACTGGAAAACCCTTGTAGACTTTTTGCATGAAACAGAAAAATAATGCACTTATGACTTGTGGTTTTGATGATTAGAAAAAAAGTGGGTAATAGAAAAAAGGATGTTTTTGTAGTAACAGAGTAAGAGATCTATCAATTAGCTTTTATTCAGTCATACACTAGCAAACAAAAAAAAACAATTTTTTAAAAAACATAACATTCCAAAATATTAAAAAAAATTAGAGGAGATATTATGGCCTACTGCACAAACTATGGAACAGTACTTAGTTGTGGTAAACAAAATGACATCAGATTGATCAGATAGCAATAACTGAAGATAGAACAAGTTAGAACAAGCAGGATGTTTAGTGAAGAATGGAGATAATAATTCCTGGAAAGCACCTGCATACAGGGAACAATAGAATATAACAGATTCCACCATTTCGGTTATTCCTCCATCAAGACATAGTCTCTGTTCAAAGCAGACTTTTCGTATCTCCCTTCTGTAACAGCTGTTGTGAGGGTATTAAATCTAGCCAAATATAAAGCCCATCTAAATTTTGGAATTGTTATGCAGCTTAAGTATCTGGCTGATTGGAGAAGATATGCAGAACAGCTCAAAAACATGTTTCTAGGTAGGATTGATAAATCTGATTGTAGCTCTAAATCAATAGCCTGTTGTTTGAGATCAGCTAATAATGCACATTCATAGCTCATCAGAGTGAGGGGTGTCCTATGACTGCAATTTAACATGTATTGCCTGGCAAACAGGAAGACTGAAAGCTACCATTATAAAGGGGCAAAGCTGACTGTGGAACAGGAGAGCTTAGACCAATAGGGGAAGGTATAAAACTAAGCAGAAGTTTTTATTTTAAGTAGGCCAGCTTTGTGAAGAAGCACCATATTTAGGATGCAGAGGTATTTGAAAAACGGATCTCAGAAACTTGGATTAAACTCTTTCAAGAGAAAGAAATGATCTATAGGGGTCCAACTGAACTCCAAAGAGGGTTGAACTCAGATCTCAGCTAAGGAAACTTCAATTGCTGCAGGTGCAGTATATATTGAGCTCCTTTGGAGAAGTAAAAGATTGTTTTTTTTGTGCATTTAAGCTGACATAAATGGCATGGGACCTCAAGTTGCTGGTAGCATGGAGAACAATCCCATTTTTTAAAGGTCTTAATTTAACCTGTTCTGTTGAATGATTATGTAGCTGCTAGATATGTGACTTAGGACAAAAACCCCAAAGGTTTTTTGAAGGATTTCAAAAGGTCTCCTGCTAGTGGGAAACTACAACTCTGTTCGGTCTAATGTGAGATAGGGAAGGCATGTCTTTGACATGAATTTAGTTATTTGTCAAAACCTGGTCCTGAGATACCTTATCTACTTCCTTGTACCTCCCTCTGCAGACCAGATATCACCCTTGCAGCTGCTCCATTTTTCTCTCTCCCAATTCTCTGGGCAGCCTCTGCCTGCCATCTCCTTTAATCAAATGCTATTTAGGCTGACCCAGGTCTCCAAGGCCATGGAAGGCCATTCTCAGTGACCATGGAAGGAACATGATGGTAATAGCCTCAACCTGGGTAGAGCCCACTTCTGACTGTCTATCTTATAGTGACTATCAGCCACCATAAGGTCCATGAAACATGCTAGGTCATATGCCTGGTAAAATAAGTAAATAAATAAGTCAACTGGAAGAAATGGGGAAACAATACTTTAAAACTGGAACAGTTAAATATGGCTTTAAGCTGTCTCAGCCATGGGATGGAAAAAGATTAAGGCAACCTCATTGCCTTAAAAGAGCTACAGGGACTTTGTGCCAGTTAGGATAAAAAAACGTATCTCAAGCCTTTCTGTGGCTTCCTGGCCTCCAGATAAGCCTTGTGCTGTGATTTGACATAATGCTACAGTCCATGTTTACTCAGAGGAAGTAAGACTATTAAGATAAATGGGATTAACTCTCTAAAGCTACTTAGGTCTGCATCATTAGTTACCAAACTGACTTGTTCCATTGCAAGGAAGTCTTCATTAGTATTTTGCATCTCATTTTTTTTCCCTTAAAAATATTGCTACTCTTCCAATTGTAGAAAATAGTAACTGCTGAAAGACTGGTGGTTGCATAGCTGAAATGCATTTCCTTAAAAAGCCATTAAAAACACTCAAGCATAAAAGCAAGGACTTTGTTCTGGGCATGTGCCAATCATCTCTGCAGTAAAATGTACTATAAATGTATATCCTGTAATGAATATCTATAAATTGGTTTAAGTACTATGGTAAAAAGCTTGCAGAAAGGGTACAACAACAAAATAAAAAAAAAACATATCCTGGTTTGTATTTTAGCAATAGCAATAGCACCTAGACTTATTTACTGCTTTATAGTGCTTTTACAGCCCTCTCTAAGCGGTTTACAGAGTCAGCATATTGCCCCCAACAAGCTGGGTCCTCATTTTACCAACCTCAGAAAGATGGAAGGCTGAGTCAACTTTGAGCCCAGTCAGGATCAAACTGCTGGCAGTAGGCAGAGTTAGCTTGCAATGTTGCATTCTAACCACTGGGCCACTATGGCTCTTTCTGCCATATTTCTATTGTTTGTCTCATCATATCTTCATGCAGCTATATAAATCCAACGAATGTGGTTCTAAAATCAGTCAGGTACAGATTTTGAGAAACCAGAAATAGCCCTGCAGTAGTGGCCCTGGAGTGGTACTCCAAAAAGTAGGAGAACCTGAAAAAACGAAGATGTCTCCTCTCATTTCCCAGTTATTTTGTTAAAAAGAGAGCAAACTGTGACTAGAATCCCCTGTGGTCACTGCCAACAATTGTGGAAAAACCGGATCTTTATATTGCAGTTTGTTCTTCTTCTCTATTTTGTGCTTATTGCAGCCATCAATGTATTCCTAAAGGTTGCTTCATAAAAGTCTGGGAAGGTAGCAAATAAAAACAGCTCCAATGTTCAAAGAAGCAAAATGGGAATCAATAATTGAAGAGAGAGAAAAACTCCTGCCACCATGCAGCTATTCCAATATACTGTAGTTTCCCTAATATAATGCATTCATGAAGCTTAATTGTCATTAAGAGTTTTGGCTCATTACAAAGCAATAGACATATCTTGGTTGAGCTAAAGCTGATTTCAGAATTGTGCTCTAGCTTTGGTATCTGGTTATATGGGTAATCGTTTTGTAGATTTCTCCAACCTTAGTAAGTCTGGTAGAAACCCTCGACCTTGGAAGGCTGTGCATATTTATTTTGTTTATATCGTGCCTTTATTGTTTTTATAAATAATGCATGGTGGCGAACATACCTAATACTCTTTCTTTTGCCTCTTTTCCCGCAAAACAACAACCCTGTGAGGTGGGCTGGGCTGAGAGAGAGCCTCATGCCTAAGGCAGGACTAGTCTCCTGTTTTTTAGGTCACCACTTTAAACATTATACCAAACTGGCAATCAAATTGCTTAAAACTGTCCTTGGAATACATGCAAATGTTCTCTCTCTCTCTCTCTCTCTCTCTCTCTCTCTCTCTCCTTAATGAGTTTCTAGCTTTTACCTGTAGACTTGAGATTATCAGAAATTTCTGAGTGTAATGGAAGAGAAATCTTACTGTCCTACTATTGTTACTAGTAGGTTTGCTAAATCTACTGTTCAACACTAGAAACTTGACAGTACCATATCAAGTATCTGGGTAACCTCTGCTGACTTTGAGTGAATAGTCTGGTGAGGACCTTCCTATGATGTCCCTTCAACTTACATCTGAGAACTTGGGCAAGTTAAACTGAACTTTTTGTTAGTAAGATGCTACATGGCTTTGTCTCAATAAATTTTTGAAGTCTCTGGATCAATTTCAGAAACAGCAACTAATTTATGCTATAAAAATTTACGGTGTAAATATATTGATAGGAAGGAAGCAAATCAGAAATAGTAGAAATAATCAAGCTTATATTTATATATGCACATTCACAATTGACTCACACTGTAGAATTTAAAATACAGAAATGCAAAATTTGGGCTTTGTAGATCACAAGATATGAGGCAACTTTATATGAAAACAATTTAGGAGCTGACAGTTTCTGAGCCTAGTTATGACTTTCATGATTTAGAATAGCAAGATTCCATTGTAGTGTTATTTTTCTATAATCTGTGCTTCAGAGTCTATTGCTCACATTAATGTTTGTAGCAAACAATACTGCTGTGTGTACATAATAGGATTATTCCTGTGCATCTGTATTTGATTTAAGATGGATTCAGTAGAGCTTAAAACATAAGCTTCATTCTCATTTTTTCCAGCAGTATTTATTTAAGCATACAGTATTTATTGAAAAGGAATGAGTGACTCTAAGCACACATGGACTATTTAACTAAGTTAGATTCTAAATCCCATAAGGGAGGGGGGAAAGGGAAGGGAGGAGAAAGGGAGGGAGGGAAACATATTTAAATTGCTTATTGTTTTGCTTCATTGTTGAACTGTGACTCTTTTATATATTCTTTAAAATCCTTCAGAATATTGTTTTTCCAAAATGTATTTATCAAAGATAAAAACAAGTAGAATCAATAAAAAAGAGACTTTCAAAACTAACAAATGAAACATATAATACAGTTCATTGGAAGCTAAAGTCAGAAAACATCTAAGAACATAAGAAGCAGGGCTACAGATAGTCCTTGACTTACAACTGGTTACTTAGCTGCCATTTGAAGTTATGAAGTTATGATGGACCTTCCCAGAAGTCAGCGCCCCCCCCCCCCTTAACATAACCTCATTTGGGGCATTTGGCAACCAGCCCATTTGATAGAAGAAATACAGTACAGGAAAGAAACTGTAAAGTCTTAAATACAGGATTGTGGTAAAAGTCTCCCAAACCATTGCATTCCTTTTTCAATGCCATGAGTAAGGAGGATCCTGCATTCTCATATAATTGGTTGTGCATCTGCTTAAAGTTCACATAGTATTTCCTGTAATCAAGCTGGGCAGTTGGTTGATGGTCAGCAACCATATAGAGAATCATCAGTGTGAAACGGCTTCAAATAAGACTTCTACCACCTGGCAGAATGAAAGGAAAAGATGAAAAGAGTTTCTTTAAATAAGTGTAATAGGAATGCAATATAGGAATAGGACCCTCCAAGGTCCGGTGACTTGAAAGAAGCATAGTAAAAGCATGTACTATGCATGTGATAACTAAATGCATTTTCACTGGTTTCCCAAATTTATGTGACCTACATTTCATTAAAAACGTGGGCTTTTTTCCTTGGTGTGGGTGGTGAAGCAACATTGCAATGAGATTAGCTTGCACATGGTAGAGATTCCTATATCAATTAGCAACAACAACGAAACAGAGTCTCCATATTCAACTGTAGGATAACTGAGCATCAGATTCTTGGGATAATAACAATTTCCTTTACATCATGGCTGAAAGCTTTCTGGCTAGCCAGGCATCGGTGAAAACAGAATAGAATGGACAGACTGTGTATTTGACCCAGAAAACCCATCCTTATTACTCTATTACTTCTCTCCCCGCCCCTTCTTAAAATTAGTAAAACCGTTTCCCTTTAAGGATGCCAAACTGTGATACAAGTTGATTTTACAATATTACTGTATCTACAAATAATTAAATCAACAGATGTCTAAATTTTGTTTTGCCTTTTTGTCTCCTTGATAAAATAAGTAACATGAAGGAGAACATTACTGAAACTGTGACTATATTCCACTAACAGTCCTTTCTCTTGAATATTAAGTACTGGCTGTTCTTTTTAAAATGGAAATAAGAATCAAATCCCCCAAAAGTTCAAATAAGTGTTATTCCTGGTATCCTTACATTTATTATTCTTGAAGGGTTAGATAGAAATCAACTCTCATCCCTTTTTGCAATTTCAGTGATATTCACCTATAATTCTGCTGTCGATGATTGCCTGAGTAGCAATTTTGTTCAGAGGAAGAGAAAGCTCTTTGAAGTATACTCCTTATCAAATTGTTGTTATTATTTTTTATATATAAAAGAGGAAATCTGAACCCTCTGGCTCCTTTGCAAAGGAGGGCAGTTGGGAGGAAAATACAGAAAAAGGAAAATTCTTCAATATATCTCTACTTCCTGAAGAGGCATGTGGCATTTTTCGTGTATTTTTGAAGACTAGGATGAAAAGCAGAAAACATGGAATCTGAGAACAATGGAGCCAAGTGCTCCCTGCCCCCTTAGAGTTTTTGCACTGTCTGTAGAGGTGAACATCACATTCTTTGCTTTATATCAGTCTATCAGGTTTCGGCAAAATTCATCAAAATTCATCAATGCATTTTAATTATTTTAAAATTAGCTTGGGGTAGAAAAAGGCATTATGAATTAATTGTGAATAAAGACTCATGAGCAACAGGACTTCCATTTTTTTTTGTACTACACAAAGAAACATGCCAGGTTTTTCAAACAAGAACAGTATTAAAACCAACATTTAAAGTAAGGAAGGATCTTGAGTAGATATGCACAACCTGTAGCGGGAGCCACATTGATAAATCTATTGAAAAGGTGGCATAATATAATAATGAACTTACTGAAATAAATATTGAAATAAAGTAATAAAAACACAAACAGAATACTAACAAGGAAAAACTTTCCACGATCAAGTTCTGCAAAAGATTGAAGGGAAAGTAGATAAAGGTGAAACTTGGCAATGGTTTACAAGTGGAACATAAAAAGAAACTGAAGGCTTCATTTGGCTGCTCAAGAGCCAACTATTTGAACTAATGCAATCAAGGCCAGAATTGAAAAAACATGAAATGACTCAAAGTGTAGATTGTTCAAAGATGCAGAAAAGGCAATAGATCACATCAGTGGTGGGATTCAGCCAGTTCGCACCACTTCGGCAGAACCGGCAGCTAATTTTTTGTTGCCCAGGCCCAGAATGGACTTCCGGAAGCGGCATCCACACAGAGAACCAGTTGTTCACATATTTGAATCCCACCACTGGATCATATGCTCGGGTCTTGCAGGAAGATTGCACAAATTGAGTATAAATAATGACATAGCACAGTTGCCAAAATGACTCACTGAAAGAGTTGTAAAAATTATTGTGCGCCATTGATGAAAAACTGGTGGAAACATATTGTTAAAAAATAATTGAAAATGAGATCAGCTTTAAGTATAGTTGAAAAGAAGAAAGAGTGGATAATTGATGTGGCAAAGCAGGAGACAGTAGAAGACAAAGAATTAGAAAAGATCAGAAAGTGTCAAGAACTAAAAATAGAAGTTGAAAGATTATGGCATAAACCAGCTGTGGTAGTTCCAGTGGTTATTGGCACACTGGGTGCCATACCAAAAAAACCCTTCCAAAGCACTTAGAAAATCTGTACATTAACAAAATTTCACATCTGTCAATTGCAAAAGGTCACACTCTTTCTATCTACGCATATACTATGACGATGCATTACAATATCCTTGGTTCTTAGAAAGAGCTCAATGCATATGAAGGCCAACACCAGCTAAAGAAGTGGGAGCAGTGATTTCACATTGTTGTGTATGTAATTATATACATATAAAGAGAGGAGAGGAATATTACTTGAACACCATTGGCATTGATAAAATCATAGTCAATTGCAAAAGGTGGCTTTACATGGGACAGGTTACCTCCTATGACAATACTTCTAATAACATCAAACAAAAAACATCTGCTTAGTTACTTAACAAGTTATACAAACATTGTACCACATATAACGGTCCAAATTAAACTATTAATAAAATATCAAAGGAATCAAATTTCAAAATTTACATTTTTCAGTGTCAATTGTCACCATTCAATCACATAAACAAAAATTTGAGGCTAGACCAGTAATGCTCTCCTCCAATGGTCTTCAAAGTTTGAAAATGGATAAATATCATTAAGTTAACTCTTGGAGTATGGTACACAAATGTCCTTCCAATAGTACATAATTATCATTTTTGTAATACATCCATTCATCATTTAGCGACTACTTGTTTAATGACTATTTGCAAATACAACGGTAATACATGGTAGTTAAAAACCATTTTCCAACCAATGCATTTATGACCAAATTTTGTACTTCTGACAATGCATATTATAGTGAGAGTAACACTGGTGCAGCTTATTTATCTGAATAAGATGACAGCATCAGTGATCCTCACATTTCTCTCTCTGTGTCTTATGTTCACCTACCAACTATTTCACTTAATAACCTGGTTGTTGGAAAGAAATTTGGTTGCTAAACAAGGAGCTGGTGAATATATTTGATATATTTGAATTTCTTCATAGACTGTTTCCAAATGTATTGAATATAATTGAACCATCATTACCATTTTTGACCCATAGCTTCCTTCCAAAAATGTACTTTGTAATGATAATAGTAATAACATTTAATCAGTAGGAAGTAACAATAACAATAGTAATATCTAGCCAATAGATATACCCTTTATTACATCTCCAGCATTAAAAGTATGACAGCCAACTTTAAAAAAAAACACATTCTTTGAAGAATCAACGAACTCGAAAAAGGATTTTTGATGCACTGACCCAGTTCTTAAATTACACGAGTAAGAATTCTTGTTGTTTTCTTTAATAAATCTGGATAATGAGCACAATAACATCTGAGATCTGTATGGCCAATATTGGATATTATTAAACGCACTGCTTTGACCTTTCAATTAAACTGGCAGATATTCAGGAGGGTAATGCATTTGTTGCTACTGCTTCTCTACAGACTGAGGAGTTCCCAGCCCAAAGATCGCTTTTCATAGCTTCTTGCCAACACCAAGAAGTTGGCTTTAAGATTCCGTATGACAAAAATTCATTTATTCTCTGTGCAGCTTTGTGTGAAAAAAGGCAGCAAATGTGTTATAATCCTTGGTACGTAGAGCTAATATTTACATAACCTTTTATATAAGTGGTCTTTCAATCTTAATAGTCAAAAGCTTAAATAGTGGAGAACTTTATATGCTGAAAGAGCGTTATACTAGCCCATATTTGGATAGGTGTAGGTTTCTATTAGGTACACAGTACTTGAAATTCTTGGAGGGACTCAAGAGGGGAAAGGAAAAGTGATTTAAAACTATTTGAACCCCCCCCCACCCCTTTTATTTTAGACTTCTGCCGATCAAATTCTCTTTTTCTTCCTTTAAGCTCACTTACAAATAATATCTTCTGTGCCATTTTCAACTATTGTTTTTCCTCTACAGTTGAGAATTAGCAATAACCAGGTAAGTACAATGATCTTCCCCAAGGAAGAACTTATAAAGACAGGAAACGTTTTCAACTATAATTTGGAACAGAAGAGGATCATAAAGGAAATGTTTATATTCAGAAGTCACTACATTTCCCTCTATGACACCACTTGCAAAAGCCTTCTCGCCTGAAATGCTCCGTTTCCTTGTTGAAAATCCTTTTAGAAGCATTGAAAACCCAGCAGAAGGATTCTAGTGACGTTTTGCACAGTGCATTCATCAAAAAGCTCATTTTATTCTTTGCTAGCAGACTTTAGACTTTTGGGGAGCCTGTAGAAATGAATTAATCTGCAGATGCTTCTGAGCGGTTAGCATTTTCTATGGTTTGGAACAGACCTACGAGAGAGAACACAATCTTTGTGATGGAGTTAGCAGAGACGGCCCAATGGACCGTTTTGACTAAAGAAAAGAATATAAGTACTTTTGTTTCGACTTGGGAGACCGCTTCTGGACTTTGTGCTCGAGGTGGAAAAAAACCCGAAACTTTGATTTTGGGTTTTACTGATTAGTTTGATTTGTTGTCATAGACATGTCAAGCTTATACTATTATGGAAAAGTAAAATATTGAGGTTCGATGTTAATGCTTTATTCTACTGCAACAGAGGGAGTCGGAAGTCAATGCCTTTTCTTTTTTCCTTCTCCTCCTCACTTTTCTTTCCCTTTCCCCTCCCCACTGTATCCTATTATTTGCTTTTGTATTTTTGTATTTTATTCTATAATCTAATAAAATGTTAAAATTAGAGAGAGAGAAAGAGAGAGGGAGGGAGAGGGAGAGAGAGAAGGAGAGGGAGGGAGAGGGAGAGAGGAGAGAGAGGGAGAGAGAGGGAGAGGAGAGGGGAGGGAGAGGGAGGGGAGGGAGAGGAGAGAGAGAGAGAGAGAGGAGAGAGAGAGAGAGAGAGAGAGAGAGAGAGAGAGAGAGAGAGAGAGAGAGAACACAACCAGGGCTTACAAAGCCACACCAGCAAAGCAAAAGCATCAATTCAAAGCATAATTCGCTATCTTTTAGAATAATAACATTTCATTTCTCTATAAAGGAAAAAAACCTTTAATTCTATTATGATACTATCTTAAAACAACAACAATTAAAAAAATATTCTACTCCTGTAGAATTGGAGGTGGCTTCTGAGAGCTCTTAAGCTGCATTGCTCATTTTCATGGATGACTTCTGAGGAGGCACACTGATGATGACAGTGCCGTCATCCCTGCCCTGTGAGATCTCTTAGTAGCCTTGAGTACCAACAACCACAGCATCCTTCAGGGCTGCCTCTTTATGCGTATGCATACTTGAATTTCTTTATGAAATTACTTTAAATTTAAATCATAAACTCATACTGTTTATGAGTAGCTAGAATGAAGTTGGGGTTTTTCCCCCCCCATCCAGGCAATTCTTCTGGAGTTTTTTTTTTTTTTGCTTTTGTTCTATAATGGTCCTTCAAGTACCATAACCATGCAGATGGAAAGCTATTAAGTGAATGTAGCATTGTTTTCGTGATGAGCCTAATATCCTTACAGCACAGTTTGTATGGGTGAGATTGAGTTTAAATGAGAGAAAATTAAGCCCATTTTGCTTTTGATCAGCATAACTTTCAGTTTATATGACTGTCTCTGGTCTTGGGGGATGCCTGGAGAAATTAAGCATGCCATTTATCGCCGGCTTACCTATTGCTGAGGAACTCGCAGGAGCTGCTTTTATTGAGAGTACTTTAAAGTAAATGCCAGTGGTGCAATTCTCTGCATGTCTACCCAGAAGTAACTTGCATTGAGTTTAATAAACTCTACACTAAGGAGTCTTTACAAAGGATTAAAGAAATAATTCATTTTTGCTGGGTGGCTGGAAATTTCTTCCTGAAAGCAAAAGGATGTCAGATTTTTATAAACCGTGTCCAATTAACTCTGTCTTCTCTGTTATTTAGGTAGTCCTTAACTTACGATCACAATTGGACTGGGATTTCCATTGGTGAGCAAAGTGGTAGTTAAGTGAATCACATCCAATTCTACAACATTTTTGCCTGCAAATCACTGCAGTTGTTTAAATGAAACCATGCAGTCATTAAGGAAGCTGGCTGAGAAGGTTGCAAACGATGCTCAAGTGACCTCAGGACATGGCAACCCATCATAAATCCATGTCAGTTGTCAAGCGCCTGAATTCTAAACACACGGCTGTGGGGATGCTACAACGGTTGTTAAGTGTGGTGGACAGGTCTTAAGTCTCTTTTTTCAGTGTTGTTGTAACTTTGAACTAAATGAATGGTTGTAAGTCAAGGACTACCTGTATTCTCTATTCTGTTTATCACTCTCTTCCTTTTGTTTCCTTAGATATTTATTCTTGCTGAAATAATTCTTGCTGAATATGAAAAGGTTAGTTTTGTCCCTGGCTTACAAATAACATATCCTATAAACCTGCTGATTTTCTTCACAAAACGTCCTTTATTGTCTCGGCCAAGAAGAACTGAGACAAAAGCTCTCTCCACTTGCATTTAACATGCCCTGGTTTCACCATTTACCTGTCATGTTCTCATGATGTTCTCTTTGCTTGAGCCCTGTCCCAGAGAGAGAGAGAGAGAGAGAGAGAGAGAGAGAGAGAGAGAGAGAGAGAGAGAGTGAAAGTGATATTTCTCCTAAATCAACAGTTTTAAAAATAGGCTGCAAAGTACACAGGCTTTTTCAGCATAATTTTGGAGGGGAGATGAGGAAAGTGGCAATGAATAGAGGCAAGAGAGTATCAACGATGTCATGCTATGATAGTTTTCAGATTTGTGAACTGCTAGATAGCATTTCAACTTTGCATCTAAAGGTAGCTACTAGGTATGTGTAATCTGTTATATTTTGCCTCCTGCTATATCAGAAACAAAGTAAAGGCCAAGTGATGGTAGGGATCAGAGGTCTCCTTTAGAGGTAGGATAGGGAACTGGCAAATGTCATTCTGGTATTGTTTTATCTCAATAACAGGTGTTGAATTAAAGAATTGGGGGAAGCTATTATGTTGCAAATTTAATTGAAATGTGAAGGCTTTTGATTAATAGAAGCTGTAAAAACACATTGTTGAAAGAAAAATCAGGTCCAGTTCCAAGCTGGGAATAAAATGGAGGCTGCTTAGAAAGAAAATTCCAGTTTATTGATGAGCAGAACCAGCAACAGCATGCAGTTCTGGGACAGCTGACAAAATGGAGTTGAGAGTGGGTGGATTTTCATACCTTCTTTGGGGCTTTGTGTTTGAGATGCCTGTTGTGAAATGTACCTCCACCTGTGCTTGAGTGGGCCTTTTTGGTATTCTAATTATTGTTGCTTGACTCCCATTGTCCTGTTCTTGGAACTCGGTGGGAGAATGTAAATTGTTAATTCCATCAGCTGTGGGGGCTGAAGGTGTTTTGCTTATGAATAGTGTGCCCCAGTCTTTCTGAATGGATTACCAAATCTTCATTTCTAAAGACTGGCCTCCTCAGGTTTCTGCCTGAGGAAAGGGAGATTGGGGCTGTTTCTGCCTAAGATTTTTTCCTCCATTTCTCCTTCAGGGGAAATAGTCTATCCTGCCTCTTTTAATATAACAGAATTCTCTTGAAAATTCTGTTTCAGGGAAAGGTAAACTCCTAATTATCTATGTTAACAATAAGAGAAATGCAAATAAAAATGAATTATATCAAGCAAAACAACAACCCTGAATTTGCAAAAAAGTGGCTGGCTTTCTTAACCTTTTAACTGTAATTTCTAATTTTGTTTTAATTCTGTTTCTAACGCTATTTTTAACTTTGTCTTTTTTCTTATATGATTGTATGGTTTTATTTTTAAACCAGCCAGTCATGTAAATAAGATGGACAATCTAGAAATTTGATAAATAAATATAAATTATGAAAAGAAAAAGAAAAGAACATGAAATTGTAACTATAAGAGGGAGATATATTAATGACCATAAGAAAAGTATTTTATCAGTGTAATAATAATTTGTATAAAGCAAGTGATATCTCTCTGGAGAAAATAGATGACTATCTAAAGAAACAAAATGTACCAAGGATTACAGAAGAACAAAAACAGATTTTGAGAGAACCTATAATAATAAGGGAAGTTTCTGTAGCTATAAAAAAAGGTTAAATCAGGAAAGGTGCCTGACCAGATGGATTATCAGGTTCTTGTTATAATGTTTTGAGGATGATTTTTTACAATCTTTACAAAATCTTACTGGGAGAAAAGATTCCAGGGAATTGGAAAGATGTTGATATAGAACTAATACCTAAAGAGGGACAAGATTTGACTCATATCATTATTGAATAATGACTGCAGGTTTTTTATAATGATTCTGGCTGATATACTGAAAATAATTTTGCCAGAATTTATTTATGAGGATAAATAAGGTTTTTTTTATTTAAAAGACAGTTAAAGGACAATCTTAGAAATGTGTTGGACATTTTGGAATAGTTGGAACAATATAAAGAAAACAAGCCACATTGATTTTCTAAGATGTGGAGAAAGCCTTTGACAATATTGACTTGGACTATTCTGTTCAAAGTTTTGGAGATATGAACTTTGGAGAGAACTTTATGAAACAGATAAGATTGATTTATATTTCACAGAAAGCACAAATAATTGTTAATGGAGATTTAACAAAGCTTTGTGAGGTACAAAAAGGAACAAGATACGCATGCTCACTATCTTATTTCTTGTTTATTTTGGTTCTTGAAATACGGAATAGAGATATAAGACAGGATGAAAAAAACTGTGGAAGTAAAGATTTAAAAAGAAACGTGTAAATTACGGACTTTTGTAGATGACTTGGTGTTGGTTTTAGAAAACCCTTTAAAGGGAATTGATATAATGGGAAAACTAAAAGAATTTGATGTAAGATAAGATAAGATAAGATAAGATAAGATAAGATAAGATAAGATAAGATAAGATAAGATAAGATAAGATAAGATAAGATAAGATAAGATAAGATAAGATAACCTTTATTGTCATTTTTTTATATTGTGGGCACAATGGCACACATCAAAAATGAAATTTAGTTGCCCGCTCTCAAAGTGAAACACATACATGACACACACCTAAACATACTATGAACAACATATATATAGACCCACATCCCTACATATACATAACAAATAAATATTAAATACTGTCCATCTTGAATATATAACGCAAGGAGGAAGCTTGAGAGTTCGTAAGGTTAATGCTGTATGGAATAAAACTATGGCTGAATCTGGATGTTCTGCTACAGATACCACGAAGCCTCCTCCCAGAGGCTTCGTGGTATCCGTAGCAGAAGTAGTAGTAGCAGGTTTTAAGATCAATAAGCAGAAGATGAAGGTGTTAACAAGAAACATGAAAATAGAGGATCAAACAGAATTGATGAATAAATTGAGCTTTAAGATTGAGAAGAAAGTAAAATATTTGGGGTATTATTATGTCAGATATGGCATGGAATGCAGTGTAAAAAGATGTGTTAAGATTAGAGAAAGTACCTATATCATTTATGGGAAAGATTTCCATGATAAAAATGAATCCCCTGCCAAGAATGATGTTTTTGTTTCAGACAATACCTGTTTTGGCAACTGAGGTACCATTTAAACAGTGGCAGAAGGATATACCTAAACTTGTGTGGCAGGGGAAAAAATGATAGTTAAGAACAAAGTGTTACAGCATGCAAAGGAAAGAGGAGGATTGGATTTACCTTATTTGAAATTGTATTTTGCCCTTCCTTGGTTTGGATGAAAAAGTCATGCCGCTGAGAAATAGAAGGCTTTTGGAATTAGAAAGACATGACCTAAGATTTGGGTGGGAATAGACATTTGTGCTATAACAAAGTCAAGATTAATGTAGATTTTAAAATTCATTATGTTATATGTATCATATTGAGAATAGGGAATAGATCAGTGGTGGGATTCAAAATTAGGTTCGGTAGAACCGATACCTAATTTTTTGTTGAGTTCGGCGAACCAGTTATGTTCGCCAAACTCAATCTGTGTTTTCTGGAACACGTCTGGTTTTCATTTAACTTCCTTCCAGGCGGGGGAAAAAAACCCTCCCCAAAAGTCCAAGAGAGGAGCAATGGAAGCCAAACAGAGACATGGCACCTTCGATCACGTCACTCAGGCGAAAACTAGGTGGTACTTCTCAGAGGTAATTTCAGGAATAGACGCTTCATCTCTCTAGTTTCCCAACTGGTGCATACGGGAACTGGGGTGAGGTCACCAAGTACTACCTTTCAGTATATGATTTTTTTATACTTAAAATGATCATTAGGGCAGAGAACCGGTTGTTAAATTATTTGAATCCCACCCCTGGAATAGATACAAATCCTGGTTGTGCCCAAGAACATCTTTGTGACTAGGCGCAAGAAGCATTTGACAGATGGGGAATAATAGGCAAATACAAATGACTTATTGTGAAACACTAGAATTTGTCAAGGGGAACACAAAACAAAATCAAGAGAAGAACTGATGGCAGAGAAACCTGGTTGCCAATGGTTTTCTTATTTACTGTTATTAAAAAGATTTAAAGTAGACAGTCCGTGGTTTTGAACATTGTAAGACTGAATTTGAAATGGAATTCTGTACATATGATGAACATGTAACTCCTAAAATGTCCATTGAAATTTGAAATAAAAGAAGAACAAGTGAAAGAATGTATGATAAAGTGGGCTAAATATTTTAGTTATAATATACTGATGGAATGATAGCAACGTATGTGGTTTAAAGCAGAGGTCCCCAACCTTTTGGGCATCAGGGACCGGTTCCGTGGAGAGAGGTTTTTCCGCGGACTGGAGGGTGCATGGTTTTGTGTGCTGCCTGCATCCCGTGGATGGGGCTTTGCTTGTTTGTGCGGACCGGTTGCTGGCATGCCACGGCCTGGTACCAGTCCATGGACCAGTGGTTGGGGACCCCTGGTTTAAAGGACCGAATTTTACACTATCTAATAAACTTAAAGAATGGCATGATGCAGCCTCCACTTTCCAGCCCAGGCCAGTTCTCCTGAACCTGATCCTTCTACTGTCACTTGATGAGATTTTTTTATGTCTCCTATCAGCTAGAGTCCTGGAGGAAGCCCTTGTTTTCATTTCAAACATTCCCTCCCCATTGGTTCCTCCATTATCTAAGAAGGAACTAATGAGCTGCTCTTCTTACTCATGATTAACTCCACCTCTGGGTCCCATGAGTATAAGAGCACAATGTGACACTTCATATTTTCCTTCTTCCATAAGTTGTTCTCCCTTTGGTCCTCAATCTATCCATGATAGTTTAGTGTGCATGTCTGTGTGTCATCATCATAACAAAGCAACCAAAAATCCTGTAGAAGTTTTCACAAATTATATTTAAGCAGTCTCAACTGTATTTCTCACAGTTGTTAATATGATATAGAAAAAGGGGTATTTAAAATCTAACGTTATTCTCCCATCTCCTCTTTCTTTATTGAGCTAAAAGGTAGAACAAGTTATGTAAGCATGTCTTGTAAAATAGGTTTGAATTCAAATGTGGCTTCTTAGGAACTTGTTTTTATCTCTGCAAACTGCTGAAGGGGAAAACGTGAAGACTGGCAGAAAGTGGGAAGCTATAAATCTTCAGATAGCCCAGTTGGGAACTTTAGCAGGGAGCTGTTTGCCGAGAAAGAGATTAAATTGAGCAGACAAAAATATAGGAATTTTTAGCTGTTAGTGTTAGGTCTAGAGAACAAATGTTTTTGTCCTCAAGCTCCTAAGTTAATGTTGTGACCTTTCTAGCATTTCTTCTGATGCAATATCATCTAAAAGGCATTATGCAGCTCTTCCATCTTTTCAGCTTTTTAAAAAATTGTGTTGAAAGAAAGATAGAACAAACACTTGGAAAACACAGGCATCAGAAGACATCATTGTCTGGACCACTTTCAAAAATCTGTGAATGAAGTAGGCTGATTGGACCACAAACGCCTTGTCACAAAATGCCCTTCTGTCTTCACATAACTCACCCTAATAAGTTAATGTTAAAACCATACAGAAAGAGAGAGGTTGAAAAGGTACAGTGGGATGTAGATAATATTCTTCTTTCTCCTGTTCCTCATTATAACACATTTCCAAAGTTCTTTGTGCACTTCAAGACTTATTCAAACCTTAAATATCTATGTCAACTATGGACAACACTCTTTGGATATGGCAGAGGTAGGCAACCTTGGCTCTTTTATGACTCGTGGACTTCAACTCCCAGAATTCCTGAGCCAGCATGCTGGCTCAGGAATTCTGGGAGTTGAAGTCCACGAGTCATAAAAGAGCCAAGGTTGCCTACCCCTGGGATAGGGAGACAAAACTCCTACAGACGGAAGTTGTATTTCTATAGAAGCCAGACTAAAATAAGATGGGAAGGAAGGATTGCTCAGATATTAGTAACATATCATTTAGATACATCATTTACATCTTCCCCCAAATTTGCATGTGCATATTCTATAACATGGGAGAAGATGGACTTCTATGGGACAGTGTTGGTGTGGAGGCATGGAGTCAGTCAAATCTCCTGCTTTCTGAATCTGTATTTCAGAATGAACCAGGACCAATGTAAAATAGCTCCTCTAAATCACATCTTGGTCACACAGTCCAGAAGGAAGCCATGACTAACTCTGAAAGCTCCTAAGAGCCAAACCTCATTTCTGCAGCCTGTAACAAAACTCCAATGGTATATAACAATAATAGTAAAGATGGTCACCCTTAATACAGATGGCTGGAGTTTTAAAATATATGGTCAATAAGAATTTTTTAAAAATATGTTTGAGTTGGCTAACTTGGTTGGCAAATTTTTTTTGAAGAAGCAGAGTGCATAGAGTTACTATGACAATCCCAGTACACCCTTCCAATTTCTTGCTGTGATAATCTTTGCAGCTGTAAACAGAGAATCATCACACGTGCTTAGCATTCTTCCTGTTCTTGAAAATAAACCCTTGAATTTCTCTTTGTTCAAATAAAAGTGAAGGCAAGCGGCAATAAAGGCAAGAGAGACAGACATAGACAGAAAGAGGGAGCTGTATAGTCTATTACCTAAAGTGGTTATACGTTGCAGATGTATCTCTTTGCTTAAAAACAGAACAACACAAACAGGTGGCAAATATTTATTCTTTAAGAAAGAGGCATAATGAAAATTATGGGCTTGTTGATGTAAGTATCTGGGAAGGTGAGCGATCCAGCCCTGTCTGGCACATTGCATCGAGAGAGCAGATAGGATGAGTTGTATTTCTCTGTTTCAGAGGTCAGACAATGAAATATTCATTAGATTAAATTACACTTCTCTATCACAGTTTTTTTTTGCTCTAGAACGATCTTCTGCAACTGAATGCCCTCCAATTTGAAGAACTAGAAGCCAGCAAGACATTTTCTGTCTGAGAGTTGTGGGCTCTGAAATCCAATAGGTTTGGAAGGCACCAGATTGGGAAAGGTTGCTTTAGATGAGTGTTTCTCAACCATGGCAACTTTCAGATGGGTGGACTTCAATTCCCAGAATTCCTCAGCCAGCAAGAGTCTTGTGTTTCAGGAAATCTCCTCTGCCACATGAGTATCTCTGGGGAATAGTTTTGTTTACTTCCGCCCACCCAAGGATTTTTCCTATGCTTTGCTATCAGTTTGTACCGCCACTAGCACAGATTAAGATTTGACCATGCTGGGTTAATGCTTTGTCACCTCTCTTGATTCCCGTGTGCTTCAAGCTCATTTAATAATAGTTTTGATCCTTAACCATTGCACGTTTTAACTTTTAACACTCTGTATGGCTTGGGTCCAAATGATCAATATTTGTCCATTAAAACTTAAAGATCTTTCTCACAAGCTGTATTTCAGTTCTTAGTCTGAATGAGGTAGAGTGGATGGCTACCTATTATCGTCATTATGGACTTTCTGGAATTAGCTAAATACTTTTTCAATGACTCCGGCCTTTTAAGTAATATTACTGAAATTCAGCATTTTTTATTTTATTTGTGTTTCACTTTAGTCTTGTTTTCATTGACTTGTACTACATTTCAAAGCTGCATTTGAGAATTGCACAATTCTGAAATAGGGCACCAGTATAAATAAATGAGTAAAATAAGAAAACAGGTCCTGACAACTTGATCTTGTATGTCTTGTACAACTAGCTTACCTGAACTGTGAAAATCCAGATGACCACTGGATGGCAGCAAAGAAATTTAGAAATTAATATCCATTGCTGAATGGATTTCAGGTTTCTTATTTCTTTACTTAATTTGTAGCATCGTAGTTTCAGCAGTCTCCAAGCACTTGGTGACATATAATCCACATAATAGAAAGAATAGTAAACTGTAGAACATCTGTCTTTCTATAAAAAGACCATAGGGAGGAAGCCCTTATGCTACTGATCTGGAAGGAAGAGCCTAGCACAATCACAACTGAATATTGTGCAGCTTGAGCAAGGAATGCGTAGGACTGGGATCTACAACATGGGAAAACCTCAGAGAGCATTTATTTTGTTTGTTTTGAATTAACAGGAACTTCTAATCGCCGTTGCAGGTACTGGATCAAGCACTTTAAAGCATCAGTCTTTTCCACACTTATCTAGAGTAAGAATTATTGTTTTCAGTACATCTCTCTTCTAAATAAACACTCACTGAACCCGCAAGTAGCCAGGTCCTGTGTCACTGTGGCTTATCACTTTCTGTCAGCCTTGGAAAGAAGACAACAGCAAATACTTGTGAACAATCTTGCCAAGAAAACTGCAGAAACCTGAGAATTGGACATGGCTGAGTGGAAGAAAAGAAAAAAAATCAGCAAGCTAATGATATTTCATTGTACATTATTAATCTGACCACACAGGAGTTGGTATCCATATCTTCACCCAAATTCTGGAATCTGTTGGGATCAGAAAGAAATTCAACAAGTTAATATTGAACCCAAGCAAAACTGAGTTACTAATTATGGTTGGAAAACTAGTATCCAACTAGTTGGATTTGTCATCTCCAGAGTCATTTCCAGGGTTTGCCATCTCCAGGGCTGTCTGGAGTAGCAGAAGGACCATATTTGTCAATATGGGATTCCCACTGGAATTAAAGTTATTGCTTGATCAGCAAGCGAAGGCCATGGCTAGGGGGCTTTTGCCCAGCTTCAGCTTGTGCGCCAGATGTGTTTGTTAATCAATCTGTATGCCATCCCAATCACAGAGTGAGTCTAAACAAAGAGACTCCTATATGCAACATGAGGATCTCACAATGATAACACACAGCCTCATCACCACTCATTTGGACCACTCTTCATGGGGTGGCCTTTGAAAACCACCAGGAAGGTTTAGTTAATCAGAACGTAGGTGCTCCATATAGGGCAACATGAGCACATGATGCTGGTGCTCTGGGTCCTGCACTGGCTTCCTAATGTCAGTTCAAAGTCTTAGTGTTGATTTTTAAAAACCTTACCACAGTATGACTCTAAAATACTTGTAAAACTGTCTTTTCCAATTGGTTTTCACTCACCCAATGGTGCATCCCAGATGATTCCTCACTTCTTTTGTCTAGTGCAGGGGTAGGCAACCTTGGCTCTTTTATGACTTGTGGACTTCAATTCCCAGAATACCTGAGTCAACATGGCCAGTTCAGGAATTCTGGGTATTGAAGTCCACAAGTCATAAAAGAGCCAAGGTTGTCTACCCCTGGTCTAGTGGTTCCCCACGTGAGGGGGAGTGAAGGCTTCTAAACATAGTCTGTTGGTGCTTCTGGAGCAACCTCCCCAGAAGTATGATATTCAGTTCCCAGGTTGATGGCTCTCTGCAAACTGTTAAAAGCAAAGTTGTGTTAGAAAGCCTTTGGAGTATGAAGTGTCCCCCTCGGTTAATTGTTTGGTTTCCTTTAGCTTATATACAGGTAGTCCTCGACTTATAACAATTCATTAGTGACTGATCAAAGTTACAACATCACTGAAAAAATGTGACTTAAGACACTTACAATGATTACAGCATCCCCATGGTTATGTGTTCCAAATTCAGATGCTGGGGTCCTATTTATGACAGTCGCAGTGTCCCGGGGTCATATGATCACCTTTTGGGACCTTCCAACAAGTAAAATCTATGGGGAAGCCAGATTCACCTAAAAACCATATTACTAACTTAACCACTGCAGTGATTCACTTAACAACTGTGGCGAGAAAGGTCGTAAAATGGAGCAAAACTCACTTAACAATTGTTTCACTTAGCAACAGAAATTTTGGGCTCAATTGTGGTCGTAAGTCGAGGACCCCTTATAGTTTGGTTTCCTCTTAGTTTACATCAGGGGTCCTCAAACGTGGCCACTTTAAGACTTGTGGACTTCTGGGAGTTGAAGTCCACAAGTCTTGAAGTGGCCAAGTTTGAGGACCCCTGGTTTACATGCTCAGCAGGAATTCTACTTTCATTTCTGTTGACTATTGCTGTGGCTATTTTAGTGTATTAGTGTATTATGCTGCATTTATTTCTTTTGATTATGATAACATGGATGCTTTAATGTATACAGGAATTTCAGTATTTTATACTGAATACCTCGATTGTGATGGGTAGAAATCGAACAAATGAATATACCAAGTAGTTGTTTTATTATAGAACAAAGTTGGGATTGGGGAAAGTTTGCTTCCTTTTCTTCTCCTCTTTCTACCCCAGGAAAGATAAAAGTAAAATAGCAGTGCTGAATTTCGAAATCCTAACTAAACTCTCCAAGTTTCTTTGACCTGCAGGGCTGGAGAGATCACCTTTTATACCTGCAGAGATGCAAGGAAACAGGATGGAGTGTGGTGAATTGTTATTTTGTTTTTGATGTTTTTTTCCTTCCATGGTGTTTTTATCACACACAGTTGCGTAAGTACTGGAATAACAGTGACAAATGGCTTCTTTCAGGTACTTTCTCACAACAGATTGGTCTCTGTGGGGAGCTTTAAAATGACTCACAGGCCACCATCAGACAGATCCAAGAAATCTCATTAACCTTACCGTGGCTGCTATTAAATGCATATTTGTCTGCCTATAAGCCCAGTTGGCAGGCTGTGCTTCTGTCTTCCCATCTGTGAACGAACTCAGGGAATACAACTTTTTTACATGAAGGAAATTGGATCTGGGTGATTGCTACCAATTCAAGGCTCTATTGTGAGTTAGCTGTGGTGTTTCTCCCTCCTGTTTGTAGCAAGCAAGCACTGGGTGAGGCAAAGGACAGATCCTGCCAATTATCTGACTGCAGGGAAACATAATTCTATGTTGATTTTGTGCTAGTCTCCAGTTCTTGACACAAACCGACATACGGCACCAGAAAAACAGATTATGTAGGAAGCAGAATGTGGCATTTTCCCCCTTTCTCCCTTGGGTCAATTGCAGTAATAATATCTACAACGTATTTCAGATACTGAAGATTGAGAGCCCTGCTGATAAGCTTAGAACTCTCTCTGTTCTCTGTGTAAGAGATAGACCCTAGTGGGCGGGGTATCTTTATAGGGCTCTTAATCCTCTGGACCACGGGTGTCAAACATGTCGCGTCACGTGACGTGTTGCGACGTATCACTTTTTTTGTATTGCCGGAGTTGGGGTGGGCGCAGCCTCCACATGATGCAAGTGGCCTGCCGGCCAGCAGTTTGACACCCCTGCAGTCTGGACAATGATGTTGGGGACTGGAGGTGGGCTGAAGTTTTCTTTCTATTCTATGCTTTCTAGTCTGTCTCTCTTTCTGTCTAGGATGGATGAGATTCACTGGTGCCAAATGTTTATATCTGGAAAGTAGGCTTCTGTTAAGAAATGGGTGGTAATTCAGGTTTTTACTTTTTGTTTGCATTTCTGCAAATGTTGTTTTAAATTAGCCTAGCCATCAGAACAACCATTGGTGTAGGGTACAATGGAAGATTCCAGTTCTCCTGCTACTGAGGTCTATCTAATAGGGAGTTGTCTCATCGTGTTGGAGAGGAAGCAGACTCTTTTTTCTCCTTTTTGGCAGCTCAATCTATCTTGGATACATTAGTCATAAAAAGCGAGCTACCCTCACTATCAGTTCTGTAGATGCTGTACATCATTCACTTAATGCCTGCTGAGCATCTACATGATTCCAGATGTTGACTTGATTATTGCATTCGCTTAGGAAGACCTGGAAAGGTACTGAAGCCATGATGCCACAGCCTTAAATCAAAAGGGGAAACAGAAATGTGTATAACCCAGCAAATGATTGCAGTTTGAAAACTGAATTTATTAAGTTTATAAAAAAGCTAGTGAGACCACACCTGGAATACTGCAACCAATTTTGGTCATCATACTACAAAAAAGATGTTGAGACCTTGGAAAAAGTTCAGAGAAGAGCAACTAAGATGATCCAAGGCCTGGAGACTAAAACATATGAAGAACGGTTGCAGGACTTGGGTTTGTCTAGTCTAAAGAAAAGAAGAAATAGGGGCGACATGATAGCAGTATTCCAGTATTTGAGAGGCTGCCACAAAGAAGAGGGATTCAAACTATTCTCCAAGCACCAGAGGGCAGGACAAGAAACAATGGTTGGAAACTGATCAAAGAGAGAAGCAACCTGGAATTAAGGAGAAACTTCCTGACAGTGAGGACAATTAACCAGTGGAACAGCTTGCCTCCAGAAATCGTGGGTGCTTCATCACTGGAGGTTTTTAAGAAGAGACTAGACAGTCACTTGTCTGAGATGGTATAGGTTCTCCTGTTTGAGCAAGGGACTGGACTAGAAGACCTCCAAGGTCCCTTCCAGCTCTATTCTATTCTATTCTATTCTATTCTATTCTATTCTATTCTATTCTATTCTATTCTATTCTATTCTATTCTATTCTACAGTATATCAGCATTCCCTGATATAGGATTTTTCCGAGATGCAGACTTCAACTTCTGGAATTCCTCAAAATTCCTGAGAATTCTGGAAGCTGAAATCTGAAACCCAGCTTATGAGGCTAGGTGTTCCAATTCATGATTTGAATTAATTTAACTCTCTGTGTGATGGATTCTGTTTTAAATTAAATTGAATGGCCTGGGATTTAGCTGACTAGGGCAGTTTATCCCATTTTGGTGCTCCAAAAATGAACTAGCTGCTTCCCCTTCTACTGACCCTGAAAAGAAACCCTTAAAAAAAAAGAAATTATAGAAAAGACCTGGAGGATATTAAATAGATGATGGTGTTTTTGGATCCCTTCGACCTTTTTGGGGGCAGCTGTGCAGTAAGAGATTTGTGTGGAAGAAAAGAAACGAGAGGTTGTGCAACATTTTGACTTTTCTAACACATAGATGGGAAAGTATTAGCTTGGAGACTGTGCAGACCATGTAGCTGCTTTGTCTACCCACAACATCCCCATTTTGCAGTTAGGCTTTTGAAATCTTCCGTTGGTCTGAAGGGTTTTTTCCTTCCAAAAAGCATATTTGTAGCACATGGTTTGCAGGTGAAGTTTGGAGCCATTATTAGCTTTCCAGTCAGGTTTGTCTCGGCATAAATTAAAATGAACCCCATGAAATTGTTGTACAAATGGCATTTTGAAAGCAGCCTGCTCTTTTTCCTAAATATTGGAGGGAAGTGAGCCCGGATTGCAGATCTGCATATACAGTAGCCCAATTACCTGCAGGACAGAGACCTTGTCTGTTGGTTTCTACAGACCATCGCAGACTGTCGGCGCTTTAAGGTAGTGCAAACAAGAAACCCAAACCATGATTACTAACACTACCTTTATTGTAAGGTTGAGTAACAGAATCTTGCAAGCCAGAAAGCACTTCCCTCTCTCCTCACCCCTACCGCCTGTCTTAACTTTCCAGGGAACTAAGGAGAGTCCCTTCTGAGATGCTTTCCATGGTCCAGTTCCTTCCGTGGGGCTGGGATGTCTCTCGTCTGACTGTTACTCTGTGGCTCTTCCTCCCACTGTATCACAAGAATGTTCCCAGACAGACCTCACAGATCTGGAGATGTTCTTTCATGGAATGTTGCTCTTTTACTTGTGTTTTTAAAGTGCAGAATTAGTCTTAAAAGCCTATAGAACTTCTGTCCCTCCCATAACTACAAGGGTAGTTAGCAAATAGCCGGAAATCAAGATCAAGGATCATCTCATGCCTATAATTCAAAAACTGGCGTTTGACTTCAGATTGGTTTAGCAGTAGGAGGTTTATGTCCTACTAGTCAGTTCTTTTCAGCTAGACCAGTGTTTCTTAAACTTGGCAACTTTAACGTGGCTGGCTGGGCAATTCTGGGAATTGAAGTCCACACTTGTTAAGTTTGCCAAGTTTGAGAAATACTGAGCTAAAGCAATCTGTTTTATTTGGAAGCAGTTGGGAGACAGTTCTCTCCCTAGCCCCCTCCCGGCAACATTTTCTAAATTCTGCTGGCAGCAGTAGGAACACACATTAAATCCTTTTACTACAGCAGATTGCAACACCTATTTAACCTTACCTGGTCTTTAAAAAGGGAAGGTGTGGGAGTTTTAAAAGGTGGAATAGGTGCCCGAAATCCTAACAACTCTCGGCATTCCAAAGGAAATGCAAAATTAAAGAAAACACCCAATTCTACCATTTTGGGCTTCCCTTATTTGGATGAGGGTGAAGGTTCTCCGAGCTTGTGGGTCGGTTTGTGAATGTTTTGTTACCAGGCTTGATAACATCTTCAGCGGAGTTTAGGGGATATCAGTGTTCCCTTATTTGGGCTTGAGACCCCCAAAGAGCTGCTGGTTAGTTGGGTGTGGCCTCCAGACTACAGCCTTCATACCCTGATTAATGGATATTGTAATTTTTTTCATCTTTTAAGTCTTTAGTTCATCAGCTGATATTATGGAATTATCTCCTTGAAGAATTTCTCTCCCACCCACCTTTAATGGAAGGGAACTGAGACTTTGCTTGTATAACATGAACGGTGTTCCTGCAAGCTCGCTCCATCTTGTTATTTTTAAGCTTATGAGATAAATGCATGGCCCAAAAGCTTTCTTGAAATAACATTCTGCCCTCCCATCTGCCTCTTGTCCATTTTGAAAGCTTGTTACCTCTGCCTCTCACCTCTAGAAATGGCATTGCCTGTGTGCAGCTGACCCCACTGTGACAATGAGAGACCTTTCCAGGTGGCTGCTGACCCTCCTGAGAGATAGGAGGAGGCTGTTCTCCCACAAGAGAGAGAATGGATGGATACAAGGATGCAGGAAAAACCTCCCTCTTGCTTAATTTTGTGAAGGTGACTAGTGCCAAGGATACCGATGCTTTGTGCAAAATGAATAAATGCCAAAGGACTCCAATGTGATTGTTTTGCATAATTTATTCTTCCCTTTTGCTTATCATGGAGACGGGTCAACCTACTGGGTGGCGTGGTGCACAAAGACAGCAGCTGCCAAAATGAAGCAAGGGCATCTTCTGATGTTCATCCACACACATTACAAATTCATTGTAAGCAACTTGCAAAAAGTTCTGATAATCTCGTTTCTTCTGAATCTACCACATCAACTAGCAGCTGCTGGCATCAAATACAGTTGCTTAGTTCCAATGAACTAAATTTGTAATATTTGCCTTGGAATTTTAGCTGTAACTTTCATTTTTACACAAGCCGCAAATCTGCCTCCTGATGTTAGAAGCCCATGTCTTCTCTATTCATCCTCTTACTGCCTTCCAAGCCCCTGGTTTGGGTGAACTGAGGCCTGTGGGCAAACCTTTCACGTTTGCTCCATCCAATCATATATTTTTTTTATAAAGATGAAGGATTATGTGAAATATGTTGATGTGTTGCTAAATTATATTCCAAAAATTTCGATTTTCTCTGTTCACTTGGACCATTACCAACAATATCATTACATGTTCTTAGATAAGACACTTGTTTTCCAGATAGTGGCTTTTGACTGATATAAAGGAAAGATAGGACAATATAATTCCATGGGATCAGAGTTTATTCACTGTTCAAAACAAGTATTTTTTTAAAAAAATTAAAGTAACCTAACACAATGTCATGGCAGCTGTATAGTTGAATTTGATTCAGGTTTTTTATTGATAATCTATTTATCTTTTCATATTTTCTGGTTTATTTCTGTTTACTGTACAAAGTTTGCTGTATAAAGTAACCCAATCTGGACTGAAAAAGTCTTAATTCTTTTCACAACAGGCTCTATACATAGATATGGGAAACTGTACATGGATATGGGAAATGTGATCTAGAAATAAAAGAGGGTTGTAAGGAGTGACTGACCTGGGCCCAGTCCCTCTTTCTCAACCCTAGGAAGAAGGCAATGGCAAATCACTTTGACAAATGTTCCCTAGAAAGCTGCATGGAACTGTTCGTGCAGTTGCCAGGAGTCAGAGGGAGAGAGGGAGAGGGAGAGGGAGAGAGAGAGAGAGGGAGAGAGAGAGAGAGGGAGGGAGAGGGGAGAGGGGAGAGGGGGAGAGAGAGAAAAGGGGGGAGAGAGAGAGGGGAGAGAGAGAGAGAGAGATGTTGCAATATCATAAATGTGAGCTAATTGTTCAACACCTGAATTGCAATCATGTGAACTCAGGAACACTGTGATGACCACCACTATGAGGACCCATAGTGGGTGAATATTAAGCACCTGTTGAAGCTCATGGAAATGCCACACACAAGTCCACACGCATTCCCTCTTTTACATAGACAACCTTACACGTATAGAGCAGAATTGTGGTGGCATATACAGAGCCGTGACACCCCACACATGCTTTCTTTAACATCCAAGATGAGCTTTGTGCTTCCCCTTTGGCAGGGATAAACTGACAGCTGTGGAAATGTGTGAAGACTGTGATGTCCAGCATGAATGCAAATGAGATATCTAAATGCTGCTTTGCGCTCTGCAGGAAAATGGCTATAAAACCTCCCCTAACAAAGTGTAGCCAGAAAATTTCTGATGGATGCTTGTCCAATTTTTGGTATCTGCAAAAATTATCTCACAATAATTAATTCATTTCAGCAGTCATCACATTGCTTGACTCCTTTGCAAGCCTGGCTTGTATTTCTTTCTTAGAACAGATGAATGCCTTTGCAACTGTTTGACAGTACTATTGTAGTATTACTTGTCAAAGCCCTCTAAAATCATATTTGTCTTTTTTTAAAAAAAAACCTTGCATGGTTTCAGTATAAAAATATAGCAAAATGGAGTAGTTAATTTAACATAGCTGATTCAGCCACAGAATTATGAAAGTCACTATCCTAAAGCACCATTTCATTGTTACTCCCTTGCAGCTTTTACTGAGAATTCTCCCTTTCCACCATCAAGGACTTTGTTCAAGCTGAATATACTGGTGTGGAAATTCTTAAAATGCATGGATAATTCTGCTGAGTTGTTGTTCTTACGGTCCATTTGGTCGACCATGGCCTCTGGCGTGTACAACTACATTTGCTCAACCAGTTTAAAGAAATGTTGTTACAACAACACATTGTCTCAAATTTAATTACTTTTAGCATTTTAGCTTGATAGTCTCAAAGCAGATAAGGAAACTGTGCAGTGAAGAATTTTGGAAATCTGATTCTGGGGCATAGTATAAAATAGATAATACAACATGTCTTTGCGATTCACATTCAAGTTAGTGTCAATGATAGCATTGTGAGTTGGTGGTGGTAATAGTCTCCTCAAAGAACAAACAGAAGGATTTCAGGCTTTTCACACTTTTTTTTTTTTAAACCACAGATGTGTTTGAAAAGGAAAACCTTCAGTTGGAAATTAGTTAGTTCTGTACTGGGCAAATACAAAGCAGAAATAGAAGGCATGAGACACAAAATGGAACTGTGAAACATGTCCTTTTATGTTCTATTTGATAATTTGAGAGACACCGATAGAAATTATTAATGGAAAGCATATTATACTGAATAAAAAAAGATCATTCAGTATCGTCTGCTCCCTTAAAAAATATATCCTATTTTCTTTACCTCTGAATGCTACTCTGACTCTGTCAGTCTCCCAAGTAGACCAGACAATCTTGCATGTCTGAAAGTACAGACCTCCTGCTATCTCTTTTTACTGCCCGATAAGCTAGAGAGGTTCCCGTTTTTCTTTTTCCTCTGCTCATTATTCAGTTGTGGGCTCCTTCTCCTTTATCTGATTGTTCCCCAGGCAGCTTCTCTTCCCCCACCCCCAGGTCATTTACACATTTTATTACAGGCTCAGTCTATACTTGGTCAATTTACCCCATCATATGGTCCCTGCTCACCATCATTCATGATCTCCTATCTGGACTACTGCAATTGCTCTACATGGGCTTCACTAGAAGAGAATTTGGAAGCAAAATGCAATAGCACAGGTAGTAAATGGTGTTGGTTACTAATGCCACTACAGGAGCTGCAATGGTCACCAGTGTGCTTCCGGGTGCAATACAAGGTGCCGGTTGTCACCTTTAAAGCCCTTCATTGCTTGGAGCCTAGTTAGCTGAGGGATTGTTTCTCCCCAGTTGTTTTAACTCATCCAATCTGTTCAGGCAGGCCGGGCATGTTCCAGGTCCTGTTGGTCAGAAAATGCCAGCTAGTGGAGTCTAGGACAGAGGTCTCCAACCTTTTGGGCACCAGGGACCGGTTCCGAGGAGAGAGGTTTTTCTGTGGACCGGAAGGTGCACGGTTGTGTGTGCTGCCTGCATCTCGCAGATGGGGCTTTGCTTGTTTGTGCGGACCGGTTACTGGCATGCCGTGTCCCGGTACTGATCCACAGACCGGGGGTAGCACTCACCCTATAGAACATTCTCCCTTCATGGAATACCGGATACCCTGCTGGCCTTTCACAAGGCATTGAAGGCCTGGGGCACTCAGGTTGTTAAGGGTCTTGTCTCCTAATAGGTGTTAACAACCATTAATGGTGTTATTTTTTTGTATTTTAATTTTTGTATCTCTGAAAAGAATTTGTTTTTAAGATTATTTGCAACCTGTAGTTACTTGCTGAGAAGGGCAGTCATACAAGTCAAAGAAATAAATATTAAATGGCAGAGTTGTAGGGAAACTGTTTTTCATGGATGAACAAGTGTAATACAAAACCTTTCCGATCCTGTAGCTGTGTGTTTGCTGTCATTAATAATAAAAAAAAAAACCTGCAAGAACCTTAACACCAGGACAATTCTGCCATTGTCTTATTTTGTTGCTGGGTTTGGACAGGAAAAACACTTAATAAATTATTCATCCAGACATTTATGTTTTTCCTTCTCTTTCTGGTTCTTTTTTTTAACAGAAAAAGTTAGCTGCATTCAATAGAACAGGGGTCTTTCAAACTTGGCAATTTTAAGACTTGTGGAGTTCAACTTCCAGAATTCCTCAGCCAGCCCTGGCTGGCTGAGGAATTCTGGGAGTTGAACTCCACAAATCTTAAAAGTTGCCAAGTTTGAAGACCCTTGCAATAGAATGATGGGACCACCTACTTGTTGGGAACTTGTAGAATACTAGAGTTAAACTTGAGCTTCTAACAGCTTCAGTCAGCGTGGCCAGTGGTGAACTCTGCTGAAATGATCATTTAGCAACATTTAAGTTACAGTCACTATCCTTGCAGTAACGATCTTCTCTTTAACATATTCCTATCCCCTACTTTAAAAACATCATTTATCGCTTGTTATTATGCATATTGATTTGTAGCTGCTTAGTACTTATATTAAAAATGCACATATGTATACTTAGTGCTATGCACTTATGCACTGACAGAAATAAGGAAGGAGTGAAGGAGACCTGCTGAAAGCAGGCCAACAGGATGATTTTCGTATGGAAAATTTCAGCTCGTAGAGCAAGGGGAAAAGTACCAGGATAAAAATGTCTAAGATAGAAGAAGTGACTCTCAAAACACAAAGTGATTCTCGGAATAAGATGATTTCTGTATGATCTGGTTTGAGATAGCACGCAAATTTAAAAATACTTGCAGGCGTTGAGAGAGGCACCAAACTGTAACTGGCCAAGCCTAGCCAAGGATAAAAATGGGATGGGAACTATACTGTTTTGGAGTTTTCCTACAGAACAAGGTTCTTCTGGAACTCTTAACCTGGCTTGATGGACTTCGAGTTAGATACACAAGCATGGATGTATGAAATCTAACAAATCTTTTGGTTGCTGCATTTTTCAAATATCCCTACAGAAATAAAACAAGCAGTAGTAGTACAAGAAGTACTACAAGAACATAAAGATCCTCTTTATGCCGGTGTGGCACAGCTAAAACTGAGAGCATTTTCCTGCCCTCCTGCCCCTGTGGGCAAACTGATTGGGCAGGCTCTGAATAAAGCTGATGATAGGTCCAACCTACTTACATCTTTCTCTCATTCGATCCTGTCCAGGTACCTTGAGCCTACAAGTTCCATGACAACTCATTCGAGCAATTCTGAAAAAGTGATCCAGGGGTATGCTCAACCTCCACTTGCAACACATTTATCATGCTCTTAACTCTTCAATTGGGACAATCCCAATCACATTTTGCTTCCACCAAAACAAAAAACAAAAAAAACCACCCTGTTAAGATGTACTTAGGGATGAAACTCGGAGCCCAATTAAGAGAAATTAACTCAACTATAGTGAAAGGTGGAATTAACTGAACTTTTATTAAATGCTGCACCTGATCATCTACCTAAGTCTGCAAGTTTGAAACAGCATGCTTATATAACTTTCATTTCCAGCTGGGGTAAATTATCTAGCTTGTAGCATAAGCAGACACAAGTTAAGATCAATTTTTATATGTGAGCCAGATTGTAGTAAAAGTTTAATTTTGGCTACTTTCTGCCCTTTTTGCTATTAAATATATTTTCCCTTACATACAAACTTGACTTGCAGACAGAAGAATGATGATACATTAATTATACAAGAAATACAATCCATTAACTCCTTGAGTTCTATAAATATGTAAAAATACAAGAGAGTTCATAGTGTTTTTTGACTACAAAGTGAAATTCGTGAGAAAGCAAATACTGTTTCCCAAGCCACTCTATTGCCACACCCATCCTTCTGTAGTTAAGTAGGCCTGATGCTGTTTGATGGTATTTGAGAAATTTGTACATAGTGGCTTTCAGATAAATGCACATGCGGTGATCATAGTTCATACACATCAATTTATGCCACTTTCTCTATTTTCTATGCAGATACAACATGAAGCAATGAAGGAATCCTTTCTCTCCAAAACAAATTTGGAGATATGATGTTTAGGAAAGTACACAGAGAGAATATGTGTAGACAAGTTGTGAAGAGTTCATCGTTTACACAGACGCATTCTGCCAACAGAATGGCAGTACTGCACACAATTCTAATGTGAAACAACATATATCTGCCATACACTCTACTTTTGACACCAAAGATGTCCACTACAAAAAGATGTTCTTTCATAACCTTCCAATACCATAAGCACAGGTAAAACCGATTCATGCTTCCGTTATATCTATACCAAATAAACATTTTAAAATGCACAATGTTTCAGATGGTGTGTTAAGTTAAAATCTGCATTTTTATATAAAGCATTTATTAAAAATAAGCTTGTAAAAATAATTGAGATATCTGTACAGTAGTTGAGCACAAAAAACATATTTTGTAAAATAAACCAAAATAATAAACATATTAAAACGCTTATTTACAAGACTAATTGGAATACGATCATGAATCTGTCACTAATGGCTGCTGCTGTACTAATTCCATTGGCTGAGTGGGTTTCTGATAAAATGCCTGAAATAACATTTGGTAAAGTACTTGTTAGACATTTTATATACTTGTATTGTGTTCTTTTGAATTTCTCTATTATAAAATTTAAATCTTGAAGAAGAATGATAGTCTGACTTGCTACCAGGATTAAACAATACAAAACAAAACAAAAAGCAGTAATGATCAGTATAGATAACATGTCTACGCATATATCTGAAACCAATGCATTGGCAAACACAAGTTTATTCTATGGGATTATGAAAAGGGGTTCCTCAGATACAATCAGACAGGGTTGGTTCTGTATCTATGCTGAAAGACTGGAGAAAGCTGATTGTTTTTTCCACTGGGGCTGCAATTTATTTACACCTTTAGGTATTTCCATATGACTAACACTTTTTTATTAACACCCCTCCCCCAAAAAATCTGGGTAGCAATTTCTATAAAATATACATGGAAACAATATCTTATTGTATTTAGCAATTGTGTAAGATTCCCAACAGGTTAAGAAAAACCTCCCTAATAGATTAATATTATGGTAACATGAAAACATTTTTTCTTCCAAATTGTGCATTTGGAAAGCAGAGTGAAGCTTGTGAGGCTTTGGCTTCAGTTTCATTTTTTTTTTTTTTTAAAAAAAGTCCATTTTACTATCTGGAAGGACTAGCATATTTAGTCAATTTGTGCAGTGATTTGCAATATGGCAACATTTCAAATGTCTTGATTTTCCAATGTGCTGGGTGCACATTCTAATACTGAATTACCTGAATCAGCTGTATTAATGTCCTTATTTCAGACCTTATTTGTTGTAGCATATGGATCTTGAAGGATCATATATTAACTGACTGATTAGAGAGTAAAATGTCTATAGTTCAGCCTTCAGTCCCACAGTTTAATGAGACCATCCCATCCACAAGTGATCACTTTGGATGTTTCATGTGGGTGCCACACTGCGCCAATGCAGACTTTGTCATGGGCTTTTAATCTACTGTAGAGTTTTGTCGTCTTCCAGTCCCAGATATTTAACTTTCCATCTGCATCACCTGAGGTCACATAGCTGTTTCAAAAAAAAAAAAAAAAAAAAGGGGGGGGGGAATTATACACTGAGGTCATTTACAAAATAATTTTTAAACATAACCCAATTCCAAACAACAGCATACATTTTAACAGAGAACAGATAGACCTTTCCTACTGTTTTATAGTCTGTTGTACATTTTCTACTACTCTTAGCTGCTTTGGAGATGATGTTCCAATGTATGTGTTAAGATGGGAAAACATGATAATGCAGCTGCTTCAAAAATGTAGGACACTTAAATCAGAAGTCTTCTCAAATGAGCAGAAAGGCAGGATAAGTCACCTAATCCATAATGTCAGATGATCTGTTTTGACAAAAATGTACACAACAAAGCTGTCTACTCAAGTCCGTTCGGAGGGTTTAAACTTATACTGAAAACCAGGTGTAAGATTAAGATTTTCACATGATGCTCATTTTTGTTTCTAAGCAAAAAAATATATATGGGAGGCTTATATTTTTAACTGTTTTTGATACCACCTCCGAATAAATGCACACTGGCTGGGATTTTATCTGATATGGACTTTCAATTACTGCTTGAAAGGCCTTCTTGGGAGTGGAATAACACAGCAGCTCTGTGCCTGAGAGCTCGATTCTCTTCCCACTCCTGTTTAATATAAAGCCACTGAATGAGGTCATTTGTCATTATGGGTCTGTGTATGTCATATGCTGATGATACTCCATTATACATGTCTGCCCCTAACTGTTCCAAGGGATACCATTAAAGTCTTTCCTAAGGACTCTATGGGGAAAATCAGGCTTCAACTCAACTCAAATAAGGCTGAGTGGGTTGGTTTTAGACTATCCTGAATTTCCATCTTTAATGGGATGGGATAGTATTACACACACACACCCAGACAGAGTTGATAAACTCAAGGAGCAGGTGGCTGAAGACCTCTACACAAAAAGCAATTGCACTTAGACTTATATACCACTTCACAGTGCTTTACAGCCTTCTCTAAGCAGTTTACAGAGTCAGCATATTGCCCCCAACACTCTGAGTCCTCATTTTACCGACCTCGGAAGGATGGAAGGCTGAGTCAACCTTGAGCCAGTCAGGATCGAACTGCCGAACTGCTGGCAGTCGGCAGTCAGCAGAAGTAGCCTGCAGTACTGCATTCTAACCACACGCACCACCACGGCTCCTGTGTGCCAACTGTGCCCATTCCTGGATCAAGAGTCACTCATGTCTTGGTTACTTCCCACTTGAATTACTGCAATGAGGCCTACATGGGGCTGCCCTGGAAAAGCATCTGGAAACTACAGCTACAATTCTGAACGCTGCAATGCATGCACTTTTAGACACACTGCAGAATGCTGATAGGCTGAGTGTGCTCCAGACTCTGCCTTTTAGGCAGTCCCATTTTGTGCAGGCGAAGAGTCACATCTTCCCTGTTTTATGGAATACTCCATCCTGAGATTTGGATGCCCCAACCTTGCTGGCTTTCTGGAGGGCTACGAATATTAGACTTTTTCCTCAGCTGCTGTGGCCAGGAAGTTTAGTTAGCTGCCTAAAGTTATTTGTTAAGGTGGATGGCTGTATAAATTTAATAAATAAATACCTCCTTCTTTCCCCCTGTATTTCTCATAGTAAATTCAGATGGATACTCTGGCCATCACAGGAATGTTTGAAATTAGCCCATGGGTCAAAAAAGGCTGTCCAAATTTGACAGGATATCCATATAATACAGTGTTTGATAAGCTGCTGGAGCCCAAAGACTGAATCTCAAGTCCACTTATTAGGGTATATGTAGTAGCTCAATAATGTGCATTATATTCTGATCAACAATTGTCTTAAGGACTTCAGTAAACATTTGACAATTATATGGCAGGTTTATATAAATATCTCTCTCTACCTGTTGAGCCAAACTTGAAAATAAAAATATTAAGTATATATTAAGTATAGAAATATACTTAAGTATAGAAACAATAGAATACATACCTCATATCAGGTGAAAAATCTACTTGGCAAGCATAGCCTGCCACCATATGACCTTTGAAGATTTTCTTTTTGTTGAGCCTGAATCTGTTTTGAGCTCCAAAAATCAAAATCTGATTGTCCATTGATTGACAGGCAAGCCATTTTCCTGTTGAGGTAAAATATTAATACACACGTGAACCTCTCATGGATTTTAAGAATCAAACATTCCTATAATATATAAAGATGTAAGCTACAGATACCCAAGAAACTGTTTGCAGAGGGCAAACGACTGCGATTTTACCAGCTTGATCCCACATAACATTTCTGACATTACTGGTTTAACATACACCATAATGTCAAGAATTCAACTTGCAAAATTGACATCTGAAGAAGATATGCACCATTATAGCAAAGGTGGATAATTTGAAATACGATGAAAACGTCAACATTGACAGAACGAAAACAGCTGACAGAGCAGAAAATATACAAGGGAAATGTAGAAGAAAAAAAAGTCTGATAATGAGTGCAGGATCACCAGCATTTAAAGTAAAGAATCAAGAAACTAGCTTCTATTCTGCCTCAAAATGTGTATATGTGTATATGTATGTATGTATGTATGTATGTATGTATGTGTGTGTGTGTGTGTGTGTATGTGTATATATATATATATATATATATATATATATATATATGTATGTATGTATGTGTGTGTGTGTGTGTGTGTATATATGTATGTGTATGTATATATATATATATATGTATGTATGTATGTATGTATGTATGTATGTGTATATATATATATATGTATATATGTATAGGAGCAATGTGTGATCGCAGCTGTTTCTTCCTTTTAACTGCCAGTGGGGGTGATGAAGCTTGGCTGTGTTCTGATTGGGTGGAGGTGTGTTCTGATTGGTTAGGGGCTTGGCTGTGCTCTGATTGGATGGGGGGTTGGCTGTGCTCTGATTGGATGGGGGGTTGGCTGTGCTCTGATTGGATGGGGGGTTGGCTGTGCTCTGATTGGCTGGGGGTGTGTTCTGTTTGGGTGGGGGCCCATATATATATTGCTTTTGTCAGATGTTATTATCCTCTACAACATTTACACACTCCAAAACCCAGCTAATCTATTTCTGAAATCTTGCATGTTAAATGAAAAATACTAAATATGATTACACCTTTTAAAATTAAAATATCCTACATAAGATACAAATGTAAGCTTACCATTTGGAGACAAAGTTACTGCTGGCATTGAGTGCATACTTGGCTCTGCTATGTACTTAAAATCTACTGGAATGTCCCTGCAAAAGTAAAATATATGGATGAAGGCTACTGCAAATAAAATGTTCTTTTATATGAAAGGAGAGATGTAGGTTACAGCATTCCGATATGAATCTATAATTCTGAAGTACAGTTTTACTTATATCTGACATCACTATTAGCATTACTGCTTTCCAGGCCGGGGTTACAATCTACAAATATTTTTATGCCTAATGTCACAGTGGGATTATTTAGTGCCTATCGGATACAAAATGAAACAGGGATCATCTCAAAATAAAACAAAGCCATAGCTGAATGATTTCCCATGAATGTTAAAGACTTGTATGAATTAAAATAATGAAATCTTTAATGCTTGATATTCCGCATTTTCAGGACTGATGGGATGTAGAAGAGGCTGAGCCCTAAAGGGTCTCTGTCAAAAACAAAACAAGTTGGCTTCTTTAAGCCTTCAGAAATATATAATATCCTACCAGGGCAAATTTGGAAAATCTGTCACGTTATACAAAATGATTTGGAAAGAAGAAAACATAGTTCCCTTTAACTCTGAGTCTGATATTAGTCATGAAAGATGACATTAAGTCCTAAAGCTGCATTTCTGCACTGGGTATATAGAGCTCATGAATTCTTACTACTCTTTTTTTTTTTTACTATGAAGCAGTAGGAGTTTCAAAAATTAGGAGTATCTAGATCAGGGGTGTCAAACTGCCGGCCTGCGGGCCGGACGTGTCATCGGGAAACCACGCCCACCCCATTGCTGGCAATGGCGAAAAAGCTCCAATACGTTGCGTGACATCACGTGACGTCGCGAGTTTGACATGTCTGATCTAGATCTTTGTTACTTTGAATACAGGTTAAACACCAAGAGTAAGGAAGAATGTTTGTTTACACATCCTAATCTTGATATGCTGACTCTTATGAAGCACTATGAGGCGGTACGTAAGTCTAAGTGCTATTGTTATTGCTATTAAGAGGTTACATTTTACAAATGGAGATAATACCATCTCTTAAAAGCATTTAACAAATACTAACCACTTAAATCACACACACACGTACACATTATACAGTGTACAGATGCACACATATTAACCTGTTTAGACACATACATACAGACACACCCTGAAACACATTTGTCTGAGCTATCTATGTTCCACATTATGTTGTGGTTATCTTAACAATCTTAAATGTGGATTAACCTCCCTTCAAAGGATGGTTTGCAACACTTCTGTCATTGATGTGTATATTAAAGGAATAAGATATTTCTTATTAAGACTTTAGTAAATTTCATTTTGTGAATCTTATTGTAGCATCTAAGGCTGTTTTATTTTCATTAACTAAATGTCCCCTGGAAGCTCTTTGGAGAATTTCCTATAGCCAACAGAGATCTCGCATTGAAGATTATCAAGTGCAGAAAATATTCATTACACAGCTATATTAACCTTCGTAATATTTTCATGCAGCACACTAACGATGAATTATTTGGCATGTATATGCTCTCAGAAAGGTTAATTGCGATAATTTTGTCACAGAACCATATAAAATAAAACCAAATGCTGTGGCCTACGGTACAACCAGAAAACCACTTGCACTTTTAAAAAGCCAAATAGATGATATGTAATAGAAAAACCTTTTCCTTCTATTATGGCCAAAAAATAAAATAAAGAAGTTTGATTTGACTGCCGGTTTTTATACACTGTGTACCTTTTAACAATCCAACCCGTGTTAGAAAAAGCAGATATTATTTTCTTTTACCACCCATATCATCTGAACCCAGATAATCTGCATTCACTAGGCACTTGGTTAGCCAGGTCAGCACCAAGCATTTTGCTATTCTTTGATTTATATCTGGCCTTTTATTCAGGAGCTTGAGGTGATGACTATCTAATAAAAACTTACCTGCCACTACAACACATTCATTCTTTATACATTACTGAATGTATATGTGTTATTGAAACGGCTTACAGGGCTGGGGGCTCTGAGTATCATTAAGAGGTACTGATGAACCAGCAGATAGTGCTCTTTCATTAAAGTCAATAGCCAATAAGGACCAAATCAATTATTGTTCTACAATGGTTCTAAAACTCCCCCTCTCCCCCAAAGAAAATCCTGTCACCAAATATTTGCCTTCATTCACATGATTCTTCTTTTCATTTGAAGTTAAAATTCTTTGTTGACTGACCCACCATTTTGAAATCTCAGATTTAATATTACGTTAGAAAATAATATCTCCTTTGTAGTCACTTTCCACCACTTTTCTTTCTTTTGCATTTTCATTTTTTCACTTTAAAGTGAACAGCAATCTAACTAGTTTTATTTTAGCACCAAAACAGGCATAGCAGATTACCAAAAATCAAGGATCAGACTTGGAGACCTGATAAGGGCTCCGTTAATGCCTCTCTCTTCAACTATGAATTAAGAGAAGACAGACTGCAATCCAACCTTGGAAGCTCACTGGATCACAACTTGCTTTCTGGAGTTGTGGATTCTCCATCACTGGAGGTTTTCAAGAAAAGACAACCATTTGTCCAGGATGGCATAAGGATTCCTCCCTCAGGAAGGGGGTTGGACTAGATAAAGACATTCAAGACATCCCTTCCAGCCTTACGATTCTATCATTTTTCTCAAGAAATAAATGAACAAGTATAATGCTTTTGACTCATTTGTTTACTTGGGTTCTCTTTCTCTAGTTTTAGGATTTACATCAGAACAGATATCTCATATTTATGCAGAAAGATTGACCATTCTAAATACCCAAATTTTTAAGCAGCAGTGTAAATATAATAACCTGGGATTGTAAATAGAATAATAGACTAATGGAAAAGTATAGGGAAAACCACGTATTTTACTGCTGCAATTATTTTTTTACTTGTCCTGTTACTGTCAAATGCAACCAAACTTCAACTTACCATTCCCAGACTCTTAAACTCTTGTCATCCGATGTACTCACAAATCTTCGGTTCTCATCCACAAAAACAATGGTGTTGACAGCCCCCAAATGTCTATCATATTCCTGAACAATTTCTCCATTTCGAATATCCCACTGCAGGGGAAGACAAGTGTGAATTATTTTTCTAAAATTTGAAGGGGACGATACACAACATTTGCAAAATGTTATGGAAATATCCTAAAATATCTATATGTTAGAAAACTTAACTTTAAAAGAACTTTAAGCTTTAAAAACTTTAAACCTATTGCAACTGCAAGGAAGCCATTTGAATGAAGATTTGCAAGCTGAGTTGAAACTATATTGCTCTAAATAAATTATGAAGCTTTTGAGTTACCTGAACAATTTTCTTATCTGACATTCCTGCTACAAAAAGATTCTGCTTATCTTCATCAGGATTGAATTTGACACAGTAAGGAACTTTCCTGTTGGTGAATCTTGAAATACACTGTCCTAGAGTGAAAACAGTTGAATAGGAAGATGCTCACAACTTTTAGCTTTTAAAGTTTGGTTTTAAGACAGCTGACTGGAGGGGCCTGCTGGTCTAAAGACTTCCTGAAAACCAGGAGAGGGAAAGGGGCATGCATTGGAGTAAAAAAAGACAATTTGTGGGGGCAATTACAGTGTTTAGAAAAGAAGGCAAGGTTTGGGGGCACTGTAACTATATACAGATCAAGAGTAGTAATTTATAAATCATTTGGCAATGTTGGACTAGCTAGCCTAAGAACTGACAGAGGTGGACAGAGAAATATTCTTGCCCTGAATGCTTATGTGTTACTAGTAAATGCAAACATTTGAAACTCAGATTTGAAATGAGGGGTCCTTGGTGCTCTCTGAATTTGGTTGTTTTCTTGCAGATGTTTCATTACCCAAACTAGGCAACATCATCAGTGCTCATGCTTATGTGTGTTAATAAAAAATTAAGGCAGAAGACAAAAATAAGCCTACCAGTCAGTAGGAATATCCAGGAAACAGACTTATATATTTAGACAAACCATTAGTCCGTCTAGCCTGCAACAATTAGCAATAGACTCTGCAGAGTTTATGAAGGAATCTTTCCTAGTCTTACTTGAACATACTAAATAAGGAACTCAGAAAACAGAGTATTGCTCTTTTATTGAGCTATAACTCTGCCTTTTCCATCTCAGCATATGCATCGATGACTGATGTGTTTTTATGTATCCTAAAAGTACATTGCATCATTAAGAGGGCAATGTTGTATCCTGCTTGAAGTTTATCCTTTGAAAAATGCACATTACATAAGCAATCTTTCCACGCATACAAATACCTGTTTCAGTGTCCCACAGTTTGAGATAGCGGTCATATGCAGCACTGAGGAATTGGTTCCCAATATTGTTAAAGCATATATCCCTAACAGCTTTACTGTGTCCTACAAGATGGAAATCATACCATTAGAATTGAAGAGAATCAGAATTTAAACCTCTAAACATAAACCTCTTTATGAAGAAATCTTTTGTAACTCTTGTTAAGATGATAACATTGATAACATAATGATAACATAACATAACATCGTTAAAGATGTAGGTGCTTCATCACTGGAGGCTTTTAAGAAGAGACTGGACAACCACTTGTCTGAAATGGTATAGCAGGGGGCCGAACTGGAAGATCTCCAAGGTCCCTTCCAGCTCTATTCTGATTGATTGATGAAGACTAGTTATTTAATGATTATCTCTAGCCCTGACAATATTCATTTATGTAAAATATTTTTATCCTGTTTTGCTACTAACAGGCGTGGCTGATAATAAATAATTAACCACATTTAAAATAACAACATCCACTTAAAAGTCAAAATCAGCATTACAAAACTGAAATATCTTATCTGAAAACCATCCACATGTCAAGACTTCGCTTTACACCTTTTTCATGTGTATTGTTTCTTGGTCAAAATGATACGTTGGAACAGCAGATGCCAAGTTCAGAAAGAATAAATTTGTGCCATGGCGCTCAGTTTTGCCTTTTACTTAAACTCATGAATATGCCCACCAGTCTCCAAATTTTGGGAAACTTTGGTTTACATAAGGCAAATACATCTCAGTCGTGCACATATAGAGTCATTTTAAAAAACAGAGTAAATAATATTACCAATGAATGTTCTCAAACATCTTCGTTCACCGTACACTTCCCAGAGCTTTGGAGTGGAGGAAAATACATTTTCAGACAAATTTAAATAGAATCACACATAGTTGTTATATATGCAAAGACTTCATTTTAAAAGTAACCCATCTTCAGATATAAACTATTGTACAATTTGTATATTCAAGCGTAAGCAAATTAAAGCATCAAATCCACTTACTGAAATTTTTGCAGCTTTGGGAATTGGGAATATTGGGAATTGCAATTCAGCAAATCTCTAAACTATGGGTTTACCAACTGTTTTAAATAAATGTATTTCGTATTAAATAAGCATTTAATAGCCCTTAAAAGTTATAATCCTGGATGGCCCTGACAAAAGCGTGACAATTGCTACTGAGTTTACATTAATGTAAGCATTAAAGAGCAAATGTAGTCAAAACAAAATTAAAGCAGGGGAAGTATATGCTTTGAATCCATTTACCTTAATTTTACAGTCCATGGAACAAGATAAGAGCAGATGGCCAGAAAGAGGAAACAGCCTGACGGCACTGACTCCCTTAAACAAAAACATAACTATGAATGTGTATGCATTTTCCTTTTCAAAATATGTATTTCAGTACCATATTATCACTTACAGATGCTTCTAGTACCATTAATTTTTGGTGCCTAAAGCACAGCAACAGTTCTACATCTCCCAAGATGCACCAATGACTAGGCTTTGAGTTGGTTTTGTCTTCCAATTTCCAAGGCCAATATATTATGACTGCTGTATATTCTAAAGTTTGCGTAGTTTTGGATAAGCCCCTTTTCTAACATGCTGGAAAACTGTAGTTACTCAAGGTTAACAAACTAATAACTCCTATAAAATCCCAAAAATGTGCATGACTTTAAACCACAGCAATACATTTAATTCTACAAAAAGAGTTAATGCCATGATAGATATGTATATGATCACATTTCATGGGAAAAGCTTGATAGTCTACTTAAGACAATTTAATATTCCCAATCTGAATATTGTAGTTTCCCCACACCATTAACAAATTAATATTAATGTGCAATGAATGATGCTAATACTTAAGATGAGAATTGAGATACTGTAATTCAAAGGAAGCTATGTCTCCAGTGAAAAGATGTCTTCCCTTTAGCTAGGGAAAGAGGCTTGCTGGTGTAACAAATGGCTGGCCTACCATATTATTATCATTTGACCTAGTATTACATTATTTTGAGACTTCTACACTTCCTATAAACGTGGCCATGCAAAAATGGGAGATTCTTCAGGCAAAAAGGGAGATTTTTGAGCCACAGATAATACTGGGATAGGTTAGGTTTGGAATGTATACTTTGAAACTTGCTGGCAACTCATCAAAACCCTCCCACAAGCACACAAAAGACCTTATAACACACCATTCTAATGCCTGGCATTTTTCCCAAGTCTTCATATTATTAACAGGTACCATCGGTTTCCATGAATGAGCAGCCGTTCAAGACCAGACCTCTAAGGCCAATGGTTTTAAAATACATGTGTGAAAAATACTTTGATTCTGAAACGGTTTGCTTTTGAGTTTGAAACAGATGCTTCGAGTTAAAAATAGGTTGTTTTGATTATTCTGGAAGTGTTTTGAGATTAAAACATGTGTTTCCAATTTGAAACACAATTGTTTCGAGCTCAAATTACTTCCAGAATGGTTGGAACAACTTATTTCAACTGTAAAATAATATCTGTATTTTAAAAGCAGATTGTATGGAAAAGTAATGATAACTAGCAGAGATAGGCTAGAAATTGGGAATAAAACTGACATACAGTAATAAAATTTGTCTAGTAATATCCTCTGCAATTTCTTCCAACATTTTGAAATTCTGGTAAATTTGGAACAGGCTTAACCTAATTATAATAAATGAAAAGACTGCAAAGACACAAAAGAGGAAAATATAATTTTCAAGTGTTCCTTACCTTTGTATGACCTGACCAGACATGGATTTGTTTCTTAGGAAGGTAACATTTTTCAGGGGGTACTGTTGAACGAAGATTAACGCCAACATCCTGAGGAACATGAAGGTAGGACCTCCCTTGATAGTCGTACATGTCTTTGACTAAAAGAAAAAAAAATAATGAATATAAAATAGAAAATTCACACTTATCAGATAAATAATAGAACTAATTTAATATTTAGGTGGCTGTGATTACAATGAAGTGTATCCCAAATACTGGCCTTAAATTCAATTTCTTTGGGTAGCTTCTTTTAATACCGATAAATAGCTCAAACGCCGTTTGTTTCTATCCTTGAGCTATATGTGCATATTTGTATTCATCCATCCACCCAGTAAGGTCTACTCTCTTCAGGTCCTGTCCCTCTGATTGGGATTTGAAAGCTGGCATTCTCATTATCCAAACCCCTCTTTGAAACCCCTTCCTGGTACAGATCAAGTCAGCTTTGTCCCTCTCAGGCTTGATGACTGTTGAAAATCAACCTGTTCTGCCTCAGATCAGAAAAGAGCAAGTTGTAACTGAAGTTGGGCTCTGCAGGACTGTGAGTTTTACTTCATTTTTTCAGTTTTAAAGGTTTACTTGATTTAATCATTTTGTACTTAAGACTTGTAATTTTGGATTGTCTTTTATATTAATGCTGTTAGCTGCCCTGAGTTATTGTGAGGAGAGATATAGAAGCAAAATCAACTAATCAAGGAGAGAAGCAACCTAGAACTGAGGAGAAACTTCCTGACAGTTAGAACAATTAACCAGTGGAACAACCTGCCTCCAGAAGCGGTGAATGCTCCAACACTGGAAGTTTTTAAGAAGAGACTGGGCAGCCATTTGTCCGAAATGGCATAGGGTTTCCTGCCTGAGCAGGGGGTTGCACTAGATGACCTCTAAGGTCCCTTCCAACTTTATTATTATTATTATTATTATTATTATTATTATTATTATTATTATTATTATTATTATTATTATTATTATTATTATTATTATTATATTATTATATTATTATTATTAAAATGAATACATAAATAAATAAGTTAACTGAGACCTTAAGAAATAGTAAATCACTAACATGACTTGACAAAAAGTTTAGTTTTATGGCAGGATAGGCATGCACATTAAAAAAAAAAACCCATGCTGTTATTTAAAAATAATCTTTGTGGTATATGTATATGTGGCACCTCTCTTGTCTTGGAGGACATTACACAGGAATGAATGAATGAATGAATGAATGAATGAATGAAAATATATATAGTTAGATATAGATATGTATGAAAAATATCCTAAATGCTTAATTTCATCTTTCAAACTGATTTGCAACATGGAAAAGAGTGTTCCATTGAGTGGAAAAGAAGGTCATAAGAAAAATAAAACAAAATCCTGATGACATGCATAAATCCTAGGATAATGACTAGTAGAACTAGTTTCAGGAAGAGAAGGAAACATTATGTCTAGAATGATTATAAGGAGAGGAAACAGCAAAAGCTTGTCTTCACGTTGCTATAGGTTTTTCTCATCAACATTAAAACTTTATGACTATAACTTTAAACTTTAACAGCAAAAGCTATGAGTTTTAATTATATTATTTCTTTGGCAGAGTAGTATGATTAACTGATGTTAAAATATTTTCTTCCTCTCCTGCATTAAAGGCATCTCTATACTGAATCTGACCTACGTGGGAGAGAAGTGCAAATCGTGGACTGTACTCACGGTAAGGTAGTTTATCAATAAATTCTTATTTTTTTCTCAGCTGCTACAAAATATATTTATTTTTGTTTTATATTTTAATTTTTCTTAATTGTTTTATGACTGTTTGCCACCCAGAATCACTTGTCTGAAATGGGTGGCTATAGAAATTAAATAAATAAATAAAAACACAGAGATTAAAAAAAAAACACCTCACAAATATAAAGATCCAGGTGCCTATAGAAACTACATCAAAAGGAGTTTGCAAATTAAAAACCAAAGAGCTGACATTTGAGATGAGAATCCAAGCAAATGATACTTCCACAGTGTTCCCAATAGTTCAATCCACCCACGTCTTAAGTTTAACTGCAAGTTGAATTTTTTTCCTGTGTTACCACAAACAAAAAGCATTTTTTAAGCTTCTTTCTTATTGATCACACATACACACATACATAAACAGAAGCACCCACTCTGTGCTGACTTCTAGCTATGGTGTATTAGGCAGTGGTGGGATTCAAATATGTGAACAACCGGTTCTCTGTGTGGATGCCGCTTCCGGAAGTCCATTCTGGGCCTGGGCAACAAAAGATTAGCTACCGGTTCTGCCGAAGTGGTGCGAACTGGCTGAATCCCACCACTGGTATTAGTTCAATAAAATACAGATATGGGATTATCTTTAATAGTGACACAGTGGAAAGTTATGACAGAAATGCAGATGAATTGCTAACAGTATAACTTACCATGCAAAACTGTCTTTTCTTCTCCGGGTTTATCATCTTCATGTTTGCCCTTCTTCTGCCTTTTTGCAGTTATTTCATCCAGTTCCCTCTGTTCTTCCTAAATTGCCAAACATTAAAAATTACAGTTGATTTTACAAACGCACACACATGCAGTCGTTATGTGTGTTTACCTATGTGTGTACACATACTTCAATACCAGCCATAGATAGGGTCATTTCACATAAGGTAATAAGCTACCTTGTGCTTATTACTTTGAGATGAACCCACTTCCTTGGTAAATATGCTTGTTTTTACCCACTTGTATGATGCACAGGAACTATAAAGAAAAATGTGGTTAGTTATGCTCCAACACAAATACTCCTTCTCTCCTTACTTGGTGTCTTTGATAGCAGATGTACTATAGAGTGCTTTGAGGAGACTGGAAAGGGTGTTAGTCAAAAACCAACATTAAAACATTCTGAAGAACAGCATCAAATTCATTTGTGTGGCTGAATACGTGAGTCCTCTTTTGTCTGATGCTATAGCAAGCAACATTTCTTTGCTTCATTTTCAGCAAAAAAAAATGAAGATTTAGAAATTTATTTGATGATATATTTTGTATTTTTTGCTACTTGTGTCCTAGATATACAACTCAAGATTTCAATTACAATACAAATATGGAGATTATGTCAAAATAACAACTATGGTTTAAAGTAGTGTCAATAGTCTGAGTAGAGCTGTCTGTTTTTGTAAGTGACATCTTGATGCTCTGTAATTTAAGGAATTACTTTTCAAAAACCATCTGCATCATTTATACCCTGTAAGCTGTTTTTTCTGATTCCAGGCTACCAGAGTAGCGTATTCTGTAATGAATAAACACTTTTTAAAAATCAATGATTAGGAAACCTAGTACTATTCGCATATTTTAGACTTTATCTCCCATCAGGTACAGCAGAATGGCCAATTGCAAGCAACTGAATTGTGGGACCTGTAATTCAAAACAGTTGGATAGCATCCAGTTGCTGTCCAGAATTAGAGTTCCTTTCCCATTTAAAACACAAGAACAGGAGTACAACTGCATATATAAAGAAATGTCATAAACAGAACGTGGGACTTCCTCATCCCAGTCTTTACTTCCTTTATACTTGAAAATAAAAAAAAAATAAGGGGTACTCACTTCAGAAGGTTTTGCAACCTCCTTTTCATCAACATATTTTGCCCAAGGTCCCAAGAAGCCATCTATATTAGATGCATCATTCTGTTTGAATTTTTTCCTTTTCTCTATTTTCTTTTGTCCTGTTTCAAACACTGTTAGACCTATGGACAATAACAAAAGATTATGTCCAGATTTGAAAGCAATTCTTACTTTAAGGATGACAGAATAGTCTTCTGCCTCCTGAAATATCAATTGATGCTTTCATACAAAATCAAGTTTGATCTGTGGACGGCAAGTTCATGATAATCCCCGTTTCATGCTCATATATAGCCAATAAAACTCTAAATAGTTTTGGCATGATTTGTAGCTATGACGTTTGTACACTACTTCTACTGCTAAACTCTGCTATGATTAGGTTCCATATTAGTTTTCTCCTTATAGCACATTTATCACATTAAGAGATAACTAAAGGCCTTCTTAGAAAACAAAAACGGTGATGACTACCTGCAACCCAATACTTTCTTTAGAAATGTTATCACTTGCCCAGAAAGCAAAGATAAGTTATGGCAATAGGAAGAGTACTAGAGGTGACAGTTAATCCCCTATCCCCCCTTTTTGAAGGCAACCATGACATCTTCAAATTTTTAAAACGTATCTGAACCAAACAAGTCACAACCCCTGTTGTGGACATGTTTTCTCATCCATCAAAGAGTGATGGTTCATACAACGCTTAATTGTTAGTTTGTGAATGCAAGAATACAGAACAAAAGATAATAATGAAATCATAAATGAAATCATATTTGATGTTTCTTTACCTTGATTTTTTTCTGCTTCTTCTACAGATCCAATATATTTAGTAGACACTTCATAATTGTCTATTGAAGGATCTAGTGCATATCCTGCGGGATCAAATCATTTTAAAGTTATCTTTCGTAAAGTATTTTTATTGTCACAATTTTAATTTATACTATCAAGCTCACCAAAAATGTTTGTCCTTGGCTCATGTCTGACACACATTTTTTAACAAAGATCATTATAAATTAATAACAGACCTTAAGAATTTTCAAAGCTTTTGCTGCTATAATGCTATAAACAAAGATAATTATAATGATTTTATACATGGGATGCATAAATGCAGAACCATATGTAACTGCCTTTCTATTGATATCTGAGTAAGCTATATATTCAGTCTTTTACATCGTATGGCCACTGAAACAGAAAGCTTCATATTGATCTAGACTAGAGAATTCAAAAAGTCTATTTTTGAATAGATTATTCAAATACTGATTGTATTTGAAGAAATAGCATTTCAGCATTTATTGATAATGTATATTTAATTATATAGACTACAATATATTTAATTCTTTTTTATTTTTAGCGATTTAAGCCCAACTTTAAGTTTTACTCCATGGTTAAATTAGGGTTTGTAACTTAAAAATACTATTTATGCTAAGCCTTGTAATCTTTTGCTGTAAGAATCTATAATATTCTAGAGACCTATTTATTTAAGAAGATAGATGACAGATATGTCCCATGGCTTCTGTGATATCTCTTGCTCTTCAAATGTTCCAAATGTAAGGATATTTCCATGATGATTGAAAGAAAAAAAATGGAAGCAATATTACTGCCATTGTAGGATTGAACAAAATTATCTGTTTGTCTTACAAATAACAAAAAAAGAGAGGCAGGATTCCAATCACAATCATCTATTCACACTGCAAAGTGTGAATTGTAACATTAATCAAAAGTAAGGGATCATGCCACCAGATTTATGTACCTTCCCCCTCCTGTCAGCACACATTTAAACAGAAATACCATTTTCAGTGATTAGGTATCGCTTCAGAATATGAATCACGGTTAACATGAAATCAAGACTGAATCTTTTGGCATGCCACTTCATACCCCCATACAGTTGGATGAGCATTCTTTGAATGATTTGCAAGCTAACTATCCATTTAACTGTCATTATATCCATTCTACATTAATTGACTTCCTAATCATGAGATCGTGCATGCAGGATAATTGAAAAAAGCCAAAGAATGCCAAAAAGAAATCAGTATGTGCTTCATTTGTTATCGAAAAGCCTTTGGATTGTATCAATCACATCAAGCTGTGGAATGCGCTCAGAAAAATGGGAATCTCAGAACATCTCACTGTCCCGAGAAATTTACATGCAAGTCAAAAAGCCACAGTCGAACAGAACACGGTGAAAGGTTGGTTAGCAAAGGAGTGCAACAAGGCTGCATAATCTCCTATTATTCATTGAATGGAAGTGGAACTGGAAGAAGTTTTAAAATTGGAGGAAAAGACACCAATACCCTGTCCCATGCTAATGACACTAACCTGAGAGCCAAAAACACAAAGGATCTGCAAGACTAATACTGAAAGTCAAAAGGCACAGTGAAAAAAATGGGAATAAAATTAAATATAAAGAAGACCCAATTAGTGACAACAGATGAAACAACCAGCCTTACAATTGATAATAAAAATATCAAAGTGGTGGGTATATGATCAAGAAAAGTTCTGCGTGAGTGTCCATGCAGAACTTTTCTTGAACATATAGCCAATGCGCAAACCAGGTATATTGTTTTGCAATGGATTAGGCTCTCGATTTTTAATAAAATAAAAAGAACCTCAACAAAAATAAGGTGGGCCACCGAACCTGGTGGGTTCAAAAAGCATTGTCACCAAGCACACTAGTGTTCCAAATGCCATGCTGGAAACCAGGATTTATTTAAGCAAAGGTCAAACTCAGGAGAATGACAATCCAGCCAATCTTTGCTCTTAATAGTGGAACTATATAATTAAGCAGAGAACAGAACAAGAGTGGGGATTTCTTCGGCTCTTCAAAAACCAAAAATACTGTCTACACAACAGTACAGAATTGCTCAAGCATAAGTGGCATCACATTTATTCTGACACACTAGGTTTGTACTGCTGAAATTTGTACTAACAGGCAACATGGCTGATGGCTGGCAATATAAAGTTATGAGAACAAAAGGTAGGAATAGGAAATAGGATGTATCTGGGATTGCAAACTACTTCGATTTGCATCTCCATAAATGGTCTCAAATTACTCCCGTGAAATCTGGCCATGTTAGTAAGTCGATTTCAGGATTTTAAGAATAGAAATTAGAATGGTTTGCTTCTTAGATGTTTCTCATTGTTATATCTTCCTTAATTCATCCCCAACTAACAATGGGCTAAAATGCAGCCTTGCTTCTTCTGACATCCCTACTTTATTAACGACTTCGATAATGACCTTCCTATCAATCAGGCCAAAACTGAAACCCCTGATTGGGGGGGGGAATGGCCTGCTTTTGCTCTATCATCATCTGTCAAGAGAAATCTTACTAACTGAATTTCCTCAACAAATATCACCTTCCTGTCTTTGGAATATGCAAATACAAACAATTTTATTTGCTATCCTGTATCTTCTTTCAGTGGCTTAGAATAATTTCTGTCTGAATACATTATTGTCAAAGCATGCTCTGATGGTCTCTGAGATAAATTAACATACAAATAGCAAAGTGCAAAAAAACAGGGGGGAAATTAAAGCTCAGATCTCTTTTTTCTTCTCTGCCTACAATCTACAATATTTTATTTTACAATCAATAGTGCTCCACAAAGATAGGCCTGGAAGACAGCCCAGGATTTGGGTGAATCAAATGTATTAGTTCCTGCGGTCTCTTGCTGCCAACATTCTAGTTTATTTTAATAGCTTGATGTAACTGAACAATGATGCCTTTGTCCAATTCTTGCAACGTTGAGGTAGGAGCACATTCCTGTGCAGAGAAGCTTGGATTCTTGGAGACAGAGAAGATGCCTTCTCTAACTCCTAGCATTTGGCAAATTCTTTTATTGTCAGTGTACACGGAGACATTCTTTGCTACTGTTGAAAACTGAGAAAACCAATTGCTAGACTATTGCTTAGTTTGTTTCCCGAGTAATATCCAACTCTTTACCTCCAGAAAATGTAAATGTTAATGTAAGTAGTATGTAAATATATATTTGAGAAACATTTTAAAAATATGTAGATAGAACACACCCACATTCTGCACAATCTGCTATTCTTTCTCTTTCATTTACAAACATCGCATTAAAATGAATGCTAAAATGTTTCAAGTTTCACAGGTGATCAACTTGTGTTGATTTATTTACTTTATTATACAGAATAGTAAAACTGTCCCTGAAGGAGGAAGAGGAAGAGAAATTTCTCCAAAACGAATTAGGCATCTTTCTTTTCAAGAAATATTTATTTGAGCTTCCTGTAAGATTTTTTTTCTCAATTCATCTCCAAGGTTTCAGAGAACGGGCCTTCCTCTCTTCCTCCAGGCCAGGGGTAGGCAACCTTGGCTCTTTTATGACTCGTGGACTTCAACTCCCAGAATTCCTGAGCCAGCATGGCTCAGCTTGGAAACCTCTCCCTTTCCCCTCAGCATGGCTGGCTCAGGAATTCTGGGAATTGAAGTCCACGAGTCATAAAAGAGCCAAGGTTGCCTACCCCTGCTCCAGGCAATGCTATGGATTGACCCTGGATCCAGAATGCGGGCCATGAATTCTACAAGGTATTTTCCAAAATAAAGAGGGATTCTTTTCATTTGTGGTACAGAATTTTTCATTGCTTATGGTACTTTTTAAAAGTTGTATTTATTCCATAAAAATGATCAGACAGAGAAATCAGGCTCATGAAATGGCTATAAATAACCCCCCCCCCCAAAAAAAAAAAGAACAATGACTTTTCAGAGCAGGGACTCATGTATATGATTACGGAAACATCTCATTTGAAGATATATTTTTTTAAATAGATACCCTCAAAATGAACAGGAATCAAACTTTCTCTGTAGCTGATCTTAAGCTTTGGAATGTACTCCCTGTTGAATTGAGGAAATTAATCTTCTGAAAGACTGGCTTTTTAATAGTATGTTTAAACAAAGTTTAACTGCAGTTAGTATAAATTATTATGTTGTTTTACTGTTATTTTAATATTTTATTAATACTAGTTTATGTTATTATAGATAATAAGATTTTTCTTTTTTAAAAAATCATTCAGTGGTAAACATTTGCTTCACAGTGCATTGGGTTTATAAGCAGTTGCAATGCAGTTCTGATCCTGGTTACTTTCAAGTTATGCTGAAAGTTGGATGGAAATGATGCACAGTAATAAAAATAGTTTGTTGAATAAGTGGTACAAAAGTGAACACTTACATCCAACCAGAAATGTTATGTTTATTTCATCATAATCTTTTCTACACAATGAAGATTATTGCAGATATGTTGCAGAGCTGTATATATTATGAGCAATATTTCAATGCTGATTAACTACTCTTTCAGGGATTATATAACTGAAATTAATATTATGAAAGCTTTAATAAACAAAAAGGTAAATAGGAAATTCAATTAAATAAACAATAATTTAAGCCTAGATTAAGCCTAAGATATGCTGACGATACAGTTCTGCTTGCCAGTAAGTATGAAGACCTTCAGCTCATCAACAGAGTCACCGAAATATCTGGAAAATACGGCTTGAAGCTTAACACCTCAAAAACCAAGATCATGGTCGTCAGCAAACAACCCATTAATTTACCACCAATAAATTCAGAAGGAATACCACTAGAAAAAGTTGAAAGGATCATGCACCTCGGTTCTAATTTACATGAAAGCTCGGACATGACCGCTGAAGTAAAGACAAGGATAGAGAAAGCTCGAACAGCATTCTTCAAAATGAAAAAGGTCTTCTGCAGTCACGACATAAGCCTAAGACTGAAAATCAGGCTTGTCAGATGCTATATTTTTTCTATCCTGCTCTATGGAGTAGAGAGTTGGTCTCTGACAGAAGGCCACCTGAAGAGACTAGAAGCATTTGAAATGTGGATTTACAGGCGGCTGTTACGTATAAGCTGGGTGGACAAGATCAGAAATGAGGCGGTTTAAGCCGCCTGGGAAAGCCAAGGGAAATCATCAAAACAATTAAAAAACGAAAGTTAGAATATTTCGGACATGTGATGCGACACCCAGAAAAATACGGCATACTCCATTTAATCCTCCAGAGAAAGATTGAAGGCAAACGAGGTCCAGGCAGAAGAAGAACATCATGGCTTCAAAATCTAAGGGACTGGTTTGGACAAAACTCAGCAGCACTTTTTTGTGCGGCTGCTGATAAAAACAGGATCGCCAACATGATCGCCAACGTCCGATAACGGATATGGCACAAGAAGAAGAAGATGTTTTCTGAACATTTTCCAATTAACAACAAACACTTCAGACTCTTACTACTTGCCTGAAAGACCAATGGACACTTTTTATTTTTAAAGCTTTGGAGGGTCTAAGAAATTTGGAGGTATAACAGAGCATGGGATTAATAAGCATAACAATTTTTAATAGGTTCGAATATAAAGAAACATACACACACATTACCATAAGTTGCAAATGTTCTTCTCTGTTGTTCAAACATGAAATCATTGATATGTGCTGGTTCCGTATATCCAGAAAGCATGTTCCTGGGAGCGGCCATCTGTTGAGTCCTAAATGGATTGACTGGCCCAAACTGCATTAAAAACGATAGAATAAAAAGGTTTAATAAGATTTGCTTCATATATGGCATTTTATTTACAGAGATATCCATGTTCAAATATTTATTATACTGATGTCTTATCTTTCATTCAAAGAACTCAGCGCGACATGCATGAGTCTATCCTTGCAACAATTCAATAAAGTTAGATTAGAAGAATGATTGCCTAAGATCATTACTGAGCCTTCACAAGTGGGCATTTGAACCTCAGATTCAACAATTGTAATGTAACATATTACCATGATCTGAAATTAGTTTTGTAGACAATGGGTTAGCAGTTTCCAGGCATTACTGAACTCAAATAACCAGCAACTTCAGCGGATTTGTCCACTAGTCATAGAAGATGTGACATTTAGTCTATTATCAGGAGGGTCACCATTGCCTATCCTGCTAAGCTTTAGTATGGAAAAGACATACATCTATTTGTGTCTCTATTAATGTGAGGGTCAAAAACCAAATATTTGCAATGGTTTCCAAATTCATACATAGAAATCTGCCACCTCACATAAGCAAAGCTGTTACATATTTGTATTTGTGTGATTTGTATGCTTTATATAGAGTAATGATGACTGCTAAATAATCAGTCAAAGTGGAAATGGCATCAATAATCTACGTTCAGAATTCTTACAGTAGAATATGTCAACAATAGACAACAAAATTATATTAAAAGCCACAGTTCAATAATTTTGCCTTCATTTTGAGACGCTTTATCCAAAATAGCAGCATTAAGAAAATTAAACTGGAAGAAAAGTAGACAGATGCAAAGTTTTCCATTCTCTCAAAGTTAAAAAGATTGAAAGCAGGGACCAGAAATTCCCTCTCCAATTTATTCTTAACCACACTGTAGCATTAGAATTGTTAAGTTTTATTCCAAGTATACCCCACATTCTCTAACAATGTTCCAAAACTTACAAATTGGAGTACTTTATAGCTAAATATAATTGCTATAGAGCCAGGGAGGAATTCATTATATGTTATCTCTGGGCTGTCTCGGAGTTTTAGTTACTATGGATTTCCTATTTTTGCCTCAATAGGGTGGCCTGAATCAAGATGGAAGGAATTCTTATTTTCAGTGCTTTCTGCTGAAAGATTTAAACTGATTTTTTTTTCTGTGAACCATGCTAAGACATAACACATTTTTCAATACCTCCAACCCTGGTGATAGATCACTGCAAGAGAGAATTAGAATCTGCAGAAGTCATCACATTCCCATCATCTGTAGGTGAGAGCAATTTAGATTTCCACTCTTCACCATTCTGATTCTAACCCTATCAGACTTCATTCAATATTTAATCGATTGCATTGTAATGTTTAGATTGCAAATTATCTTCATGTCGGAGCTAAGATACTACATTCAATTTTACTTTGCGTTTATGCAATGGCAATCTTCTTCATACTATCCTACCCCTATTGTGTGCATCTAAAATCAGCTCTGGAAAGCCCTTTATCCACCAGAGACAGGCATATATGTCTGCAGATAAGAATCTAGCTATAATATATTCCATTCTACTAAAGCTGTGCACAATTTCGAGGGAGAAATTCAGTGAGAAAAGCAGGCAATAATAGAGTGCAAAAGCACTGATCAGACGAAAGGCGTATATATTCCTCATAAATTAACTACAGCTATTAATATAAGGCAGTTATTCTACCCGCAGAGATGCCCACTATATGAATCTTAAGCCACCTGACAAAAAAGTCAAAACTGCAATACTTAATGAGATTCATTTCATGTATTATTTCCTCATCCTCTGGAAACATCAGATATGTTTTGCATTTTGAATCATTCCCCTGCTCCTTCATGTTTAAATCTAAGATCAAACTAATCAAATAATAGATATTCTTAACCAGCAAAAATCATAGCAAATTTTTGTACATTTTACATTTAATATAATTTTTTCATACTGTTTATTTTTGGGAATGCAGATCAGCAATATCTAAAAAAAATGCATTAAATGTACAAAAAAATAACTGTTTGAGTTTTGACAACCATACTTTCACAACTGATAGCTATTTACATTGAGACAAATGAAACTGTATACAGATAGTCTTGACTTACAGCCATAACTTGCTCAGAATTAAGGTCGTACTGGTGGTTAAATGAATCATCATGTGACTATGCCCAATTTTATGATCTTTTATGTGGCGATCAGTAAGCAAATTCAGTGGTAGTTACGCAAATGTTGTGGCTGTAAAACAAACACTGTGGTTGTTAAGTGAACCCATTGTCCATAAGTAAACAATGGTTTCCGGCAAAAAATGTCATAAATCATGTTCATCTGACTGTAGGACACTGCAAATGGCCATAAAATGCAATCATGTGACTGCACCCCCACACCCCGGATGTTCGTAAGTACCTTTTTGGGGGTCCACCACAACTTCAAACCATCACTAAGCAACTGGTTATAAGTCAAGGATTATCTATACTTATGGTAGCTGCTTTTTCCTGGAGATTTTTTTTCTGAGGAATATTCCATTTTATGATGTATTTGAGAGCTTTTACATAGTAAAAATTTGTATTCAAATTTTCTTCCCATACTTTTATTTTAACTAAAAAAATGCCTGTTTATTTTTTGTAGGATTTAAGAAGAAAAAGGATTGCAAATATAAGGAATACTGCTGCTTTTTGCCAGGAAATATTATTATTTATTACAGAATATGATTATTACAAAAATATGGCATTTATGAAACTCACAAAAACACATTAAATATAGGCATTTATTAGACATATCTTCAATGCATCACTTCAGTGCATTTCCTAATTATCACGCCAAGAATCCTTGAGAATTAACACTGCTTTCTCATCTGTTGATAAAATTAGTATTCTTCAAGAGTACAAATCTAGCATTTAATTGATAAAAAGATAAAGATAAAATAGAGAGTCCCCAATACTTCACTTACTGTGTAATTTCATAAATGCAAGAGAAAGAAGTAAAAGTAACATCTGGCTATGAGATTATAAAGCTATGAATAAGATCATTCTTTTCCCCACATCTTGCCTACTATTTCCAAGTGAAAAGTGAAATAACTAGAGTATTATAAACAGACCAGATGTATTTTATATACACGAACTCCATTATTTAGCTTTATTAATTCCAGTTTTAAGAAACGATATTGTACAAAACAAGAAACAAATAAAATCTGCAGAAAAACAGTCTGAGGGGAGATATGGTAGCAATTTTTAGATATCCAAAAGGCTGCTATACATAGAGGAATACACTTGTTCTCTGTTGCTCCAAAAAGGGTAGTACCAATACCAATGGAATAAAACTACAGAGTAGATTCAAGATAGATATTGGGAGAAATTTCCTGACAGTGTTGTTGTCAGTTGCGAAGTCGTGTCCGACCCATCGCAACCCCATGGACAATGTTCCTCCAGGTCTTCCTGTCCTCTACCATCTTCTGGAGTCCATTTAAGCTCACTCCTACTGCTTCAGTGACTCCATCCAGCCACCTCATTCTCTGTCGTCCCGTTCTTCTATTGCTCTCAATCTTTCCCAGCATTAGGCTCTTCTCCAGTGAGTCCTTCCTTCTCATTAAGTGGCCAAAGTATTTGAGTTTCAACTTCAGGATCTGGCCTTCTAAAGAGCAGTTGGGGTTGATCTCTTCTAAGACTGACCGGTTTGATCGCCTTGCAGTCCAAGGGACTCGCAGGAGTCTTCTCCAGCACCATAGTTCAAAGGCCTCAATTCTTTGGCACTCAGCCTTTCTTATGGTCCAACTTTCACAGCCATACATTGCAACTGGGAAAACCATGGCCTTGACTATACACACTTTTGTTGGCAGGGTGATGTCTCTGCTTTTTAGTATGCTGTCTAGATTTGCCATAGCTTTCCTCCTCAGGAGCAAGCGTCTTTTAATTTCTTGGCTGCAGTCCCCATCTGCGGTGATCTTGGGAGCCCAGGAAAATAAAATCTGTCACTACCTCCATTTCTTCATCTATTTGCCAGGAATTGAGAGGGCCGGATGCCATGATCTTGGTTTTCTTAATGTTGAGTTTCAAGCCAACTTTTGCACTCTCCTTCTTCACCCGCATCAAGAGGCTCTTTAGTTTCTCTTCACTTTCTGCCATTAGAGTGGTATCATCTGCATATCTTAAGTTGTTGATATTTCTCCCGGCAATCTTAATTCCAACTTTTGATTCATCTAGCCCTGCCTTTCTCATGATATGCTCTGCATATAAGTTAAATAGGCAGGGTGACAGTATACAGCCTTGCCGGACTCCTTTCCCAATTTTGAACCAATCAGTGGTTCCGTGTCCAGTTCTCACTGTTGCTTCTTGACCCGCATATAGGTTTCTCAAGAAACAGATACGATGGTCTGATACTCCCATCTCTTTAAGAACTTGCCACAATTTGTTGTGATCCACACAATCAAAGGCTTTAGCATAGTTAATGAAACAGAAGTAGATGTTTTTCTGGAACTCCCTAGCTTTCTCCATGATCCAGCGTATGTTGGCAATTTGATCTCTAGTTCTTCTGCCTCTTCGAAATCCTGCCTGTACTTCTGGTAGTTCTCGATCCACATACTGCTGGAGTCTAGCTTGTAGGATTTTAAGCATAACTTTACTAGCATGTGAAATGAGTGCAATGGTGCGATAGTTTGAACATTCTTTGGTATTGCCTTTCTTTGGAATTGGAATGTAAACTGACCTTTTCCAATCCTGTGGCCACTGTTGAGTTTTCCAAATTTGCTGGCAAATTGAGTGTAGCACTTTCCTGACAGTAAGGGCTGCCAAACAGCAGAATAGGTTGCCTGAATATGTAGCATGTTTTCTTTCACTGGAGATTTTCAAACAGAGGCTGGATGGCTGTCCAAAGTGCTTAAGAATCTTACACCAAGCAGGGATTTGGACTAGATGTTTTCTCAGGTACCTTTCAACTATATGCTTTTTCTGAAATGTTTACCTATTCTAATTATCTGAAATCTGAATTTTTAGTTAGAAAAAATTATTTTAATGAGAAAGATTTGCCAGTTTCATAGTTCAAGCTCTATTAAATATTGTAATTATTTTTATTATTCATTTTGGTGTAGCATTTAGTGTACTGAACAGTTATAAAATAAAGACCTAATTTCCAGCCTCAATTTTAAAATTATAATTTCTTCAACTACTTTCTAGCTGAAGAAGGAATCAATCATACTTAAATACAATAGGTGATGTTACAAAACCGAATATACATTATTCAATAATTAACAGTATTTTTCCACATCTTATTGAACAATATCAGCTAATATTATAGTATCAAGCTTAAGAAGTCATAGTTCATTTCTATACTGTGTTGCAGTTAAAATATCGTGTCTAATTCTGTCCACTGCATTTTAAAAAAGGCAGACAAACTGTAGCATGCCCAAAGGACAGGTGATAAGGAGGATGGAAAGAAAATTTATAAGTTGGAGATATGGGTACAGAGAAGAGAAGAATGGGGGGAGACATGACAACTGTCTTTAATTATCTGAACAGCTGTCATGTAGAAGATGGGACGAATGGTTCAGAGTAGATTCAGAAACCAGGACAGGATCAATGGGTTTAAACTATACAGAAGTGGATTTTGGTTAGACACCAGAAAAAATATCCTAACAGTCAGAGCCTTTAAACAATGAAATACTCTGAAGGTGGTGGATGAATAATAGGATGCAACAGCAAATTCCTTCACTGAGCAGGATTGGATTGGAATGATCTCCAGACCCTCTTCAAACTTTACATCTATGTTTTTATGATAAATTGAAAGCAATTCATGTTAAAAAGCTAATTTACTTACCTCTGGTGCAAACATGGTGTCATACTTCGGATTATATTGAACTTCCTTGGTGGTTGGATCAAGATGAAGCCCTGTTTCCACATCTTCCTGGAAAATTAAACATAGTTGTAATGGACATACTTCGCAAGCAGTACATCTTCTATATGAGTTTGATTAGAAAATTCTACTTCACGTTCTCTAAGATCTTATGACATGATATGGATAGGACGCTATCAAAGCAACTTTTATATAAACTTCCTATAAAACTGGCATCTGAAAAAAGTTTTATATATTTTTTTTTGCAGGACTTTCCTAGATTAGGATAACAGTTTGTTTACCATGGTCTACCTGCCAATAGGATATATTAGTTTGAGATTGAATTGTGGAGTCTTTATTGCTCTCTGAATCATACCGTAACTATATCTTACTTAACTATAACCAACTTAACCCTATTTTTAATTGGGAAACTGTGAGCATCTGAGACCAACTAAATCCAAAAATACTTGGGAATTCCTGGAACCTTAATGAAACAATATTTAACTCCATTAAAAAAAGACAATAAAAAAGCTAAAAATAAACATAAAGACCAGAACATCTCCTCACCAGCAATTAACACCCAGATAAGCAGGGATTAACACCCAGATTAACACCAAACAAATAATCAAGGAGTAAACTGCCTCATCAAAGAATTACAAGGACAAAAGAATGCCCCACCAACACTGACAGGGCAAACTACTGTATATAAACAGAAAGCAAATGCCACTCCCTTCTAGCATTGAAGATATAAGCTAGTTCAGGGGTAGGCAACCTTGGCTCTTTTATGACTCGTGGACTTCAACTCCCAGAATTGCCTACCCCTGCACTAGTGAGAGAATGCAGGAAAAGTATGAACAACTTTCTCCTACTAGAACACACCGACCTTCCCCATTTATCAGTTGGAAGGCTCAAATCTAAGAAGCCACTACTGGCACATGCACAACATCTGCTTAACAACTTTAACATTGATTCCTAATGGAAAGCCAAATGGGTTGCTGAACACCCAGACACAGAATGACATATAGATGACCCCATGCAAAAGTGCCAGGTTTTGAACTACCTCGCCAGCAGTGGAAAATCCTGAAGAGGATTTGCACCTCCCATGGTGTCTACCAGGATTTTGTGTATAAATGGGGTATAGTATCCTCCCCTCAGTGTGACTGTGGGGTCCACGTCAAACTGTAAATCACATTGTGGCCAGCTGAGAGCTGAGGGCATATACTGGTACAATATCTGACTTTTTTCAGATAAACAATCCTGTGCTTCAATGGTTAATGGCCTAGACATTGGTATCTGAATATAGATCTTTTTAACATTCATGTTTTGTTTTATTTTCTTATTTTATTTATTTATTTTTATTTTAGGTGACCTGTCAATGTATGTTGTAAGTCCACGTATGTTATGCTATATGCTAAATAAATATATAGGTTTGAATAAGACTTGGACCTTGTTATCAAAAACATTTACCATTTCCCTTAAAAACCAGTTAGCTTCTCCAAACACTAACAGAAACTTTTGACAAATAGCTGCTTTCCTATACTCGTGATGAAAATTTAACCTTAGTTTAAAAAAAAACAAAAAAACCACTTCAATTCATGGCTGCATTTACCTAATGCTAACACAGAGATTCAGTACCAAGGAAAGCAGAATTATGCAGTCAATTTATGTTTTATGGGAAACTCTTGATTTAAGGAATTAAATCAAAATGTGCCTTAAAGCAAAATTGCCCTTTAATTCTGAATCAGATTTGATGTATTATAAAATAGTGAATCAGATTTGATGTATGCACAGAAGCTTACAGAGTATGGACAGAGTTTTTCAGCTGCATCCAAAGGCCTATTCAACTGAAAGTTTATTTCTTTTTCAATTTAAACACATCTCACAAGATAAAAACAAAATAACAAATATGTAATCAAAATGTAACGTAAAACAATAAATGGGTCTAGTTACAAATAACATTTATTGTATCTAGTGGTTAAGGCACCAGGATAGAAACTGGGAGACCTGAGTTCTAGTCCTGCCTTAGCCATGAATGATGGCTGGATGACCTTGGGCCAGTAACACTCTCTCAGCCCAACTGATCTCACAGGGTTGTTGCTGTAGGGAAAATAGGAGAAGGAAGGAGTGTGTTTGCTGCCTTCAGTTGTTTACAAAAATAATAAAGGGCATATAAAATAAACATTATATAATTTCAGTTTGTATAGGTTATAAGGAAACACAAGCATTGACCTCCATCACTAAGAAATCCACAGAGTTTCTTTCTGATCTTGGAGGTTTAATAGCATCCCTCCCATGCTACAGATTTATAACCTGTGGGGTTTTTAAAACTAGTAATATAGAAAGTTGATAATATTATTCAGGAATTGACCTAGCAAATAACGTCAAATTCTATATGTTTCTTTAGAGTTTGGACAAGCAGCAAAATATCAGAAACTGTTTACTAATTTCTGCATCTAGACTTACTCTTTTGAAAATAATTGAACCAGTGATAAGTCTATCTTTTATATATATCAGAATGGAATGGCTAATTATTCATAATGAGCCATGGTGATGCAGTGGTTAGCCTGCAGTACTGCAGGCTACTTTTGCTGACTGCCAGCTGCCTGCAGTTTGGCAGTTCGATTCTCACTGGCTCAGGGTTGACTCAGCCTTCCATCCTTCCGATGTCGGTAAAATGAGGTCCCAGATTGTTGGGGGCAATATGCTGACTCTGTAAATCGCTTAGAGAGGGCTGTAAAGCAGAGTGAAGCAGTATATAAGTCTAAGTGCTATTGCTATTAGTTCATAAGATTTATCCAGCTCACCAGGTTATTCTATAGTGAAATCCGTCTGTTCATCAATACAACTACAGAGACAGATCACAATATTGTAAAACAATTCATCCCATTCAACGTAGTTGATTTTAGGAAGCAGGGTAAGGATAAAAATTATCTTTCACAGTATTTAATTAACAAAAGCAAGTTATAAGTTCTATCCTTTTCCCAGAAGAGGAATATCTACTTAGAGAATTATTTTTCATAGACATTCTATGTCTCCTCTACTTGGCTTCCTACTGGACAAGAAAATTGACTGAGTTAGGTAGGTAGGTAGGTAGGTAGGTAGGTAGGTAGGTAGATAGATAGATAGATAGATAGATAGATAGATAGATAGATAGATAGATAGATAGATAAAAAATTAGAGCAAGTAGCTAAACTTGAGAAAAGATGGGAAAATGGATAGAAATATATTAAGAGGTGCAAATGCTAACAAAATGTAGTAGGGTAATATGAGGCTCTGTTGTGAAGAATCAATGTCAAAAGACGTAAAATTGGAGGTACAGGTGATCCTCGCTTAAAAAACCATAACTGGGATTAAAATTTCCATTGCTAAGTGAAGCAGTCATTAGGCGAAACATCACATGTTTTGGTAGTCTCCATTGCAGTTGTTAAGCAAGGACTGCTTTTTTTGGGGGGGGGGATCTCATGTCAACTCTATGTCCCCCCATCTCTGTCCTTTGGGCTGCCCTGCACTTCGCTGTTGCCACCCCCTGCTGACCTTTATTGTCTTTTTCCTCCTGCTGTGATGAGGCCCCACCTGGTCAAAGCCTGGACCTTTGCCAGGCACTCATGATGCTATGTGAGACCCTTGCAAGGCCTTCATGCAGTTGCCTTAGCTGGTTGTGTGTTGTCAGCAATGAGAGGAAGAAGACAGCAAAGGTCAGCTGGGGACAGAGAGAGTGGAGGGTGGCCAAAAGGGCAGAGATGGGGGGAGAGAGGTGGGGTGTAGGGATGTGAAGCGCATGCTGCAGTCATAAATGTGGGTGGGCTGCCAAGCGCTGGTATTTTGATCATATGACTGCAGAGGTGCTGCAATGGCCATAACTGTACTAGTTGTAACTATCATTAATAACTATCATTAGTTCAGAGTCATCATAACTTCAAATGGTCGTTGAACAAATGGTCATTAAGCAACATGTTTCTACAAACATGCTTTTTCTCAGTCTGCTTTATAGAAATGAGAGCTGGATATTTAAGGACCAACAAATAGTAAATAGATGCGGTGGTAATTGGTTATTTTAGAAATATGCATGCTAAAATCATAAATCCAAAAGTCAAGAGTAAATGAATTCTGAATAAATGTGGATTGAATATTTATCAAATATTTACAGAATAACAGAGTTGGAAGGACCTTGGAGGTTTTCTAATCCAACCCCCTGCTCAAGCAGGAGACCCTATAACATTCCAGATAAGTGACTGTCCAGTCTCCAGTGATGGAGCACCCACAACCTCTGAAGGCAAGCTGTTCATCTGATTAATTGTTCTCACTGTTAGGAAATTTCTTTTTAGTTCTAGTGCTTCTCTCCTTGATTAGTTTCCATAGGTTCTTGTCTTGCCTTCTGGAGCTTTGGAAAATAGGTTGACCCTCTCTTCTTTGTGGCAGCCTCTCAAATATTTTTGCCTTAGATTTGATTTCTTTGAACTATTACTATTTCCTCCTTTTCTGTACTTTACATAACATTGCTTTTCCCAAAAGGCAATACCGAAATGAGTATGTATTTCCACATATATATGTAAAAAGAAAACACACAAAGAAAAAAAGCCATAGAAAATTATTTTATAAACAGAACTTAAATAAGTACATTATTAAAAAATATATATATCTTGTCATGCCTTAAACTTATGAGCAAGAAACTGTCTTTTTGTCAAAAAAAAACCTAAACACTAATTATGTTAACAGAAATCTATCACCAATCCACTGTTCAATTCGGATATAGATTTCCTGTCCCCATTCCTTTATTATAAAATACTAGGTAATTTGAAATCATTTTCTATTTTGCAAAAGTTTTAAACAGATTCTTCAAAGCTAATCTATCTGAAGGCCTACTTTACCCTTTTTCCTCACCCCCTAAAGTGAGTATTTACTTTCAAGATAACAATACAATAAAAAGAATTTATCTACATGCCTGTTTCTTGTACTTGAATAATTCTGTAATTTGAATTATTAAAATTATAGACAAAACAATCTCTTTATATCAATGTTTACTGAAAATAGTTTCCCTATAAAGGGATCACAGAAAATAAATTCCACAACCACCTGAGGCAGCTTATTTAGCTACTGCATTATTTTTGTGGGTGTTAAAATTTTCTTGAGGATCAACATTACACAACCTTGTGGTTTTAAACCACTGGATGCCAAAGTGCATCATAAATGTTTCCATTAATGAATGGAGATTCTTTAGCTTCTTTCCTTGAGTGATAACTTCCTACACCCTCTGAACCAAAATTCCATTATGGCCAAAGGGCTGCCATTGAAAAGAAAAGCTACCTTCTGCAATTAGATTGAAAACCTGCCCTCGAACAACTATCATCTTCTTTATTAAATCTCTTTGCAAATTGTCAGCATAAAGCATCTATTGGAGCGAGTGCTTATTGCTGGTGGGATGGCCAATAACAATAGAATATCTATCCCCCCACTCTGCACATCTCCAAATCGCTGTAGTATTGCAAAAAGCTAAAGATAAGAAAGCAAAATGAAGTCCCATTGTATTAGGGCAGGGGTAGGCAACCTTGGCTCTTTTATGACTCCTGGACTTCAACTCCCAGAATTCCTGAGCCAGCAAGGTTGCCTACCCTTGTATTAGGGCAATCCACCTGCATAACACTGGTTGGTACTCCCTGGTTTGGGGAACATAATGAATTATAAACATAGCTAGGATATGATATTAAATTGGCCCAAGAGCTTAACTCACTTAGATGCGATTTTGACTTCTGAAAGTAGCCAACACCTTTGATTTTATCCTGAACTACCTTGGAAAAGCCAGCAGCTTGTCATGTGCCGGTGCTAGAAAAAGCAGAAGGTAAAGATGCCCTTAGACACAGTCTTTAAGCTGCATTTCCATTTTTATCCCTACCAGCACCTTCTTCCTCATAATCCACAGAAATGAATGACTACTCCCACGTGCGAAGCAGTACCATGGAGCAACAGAGGTTCTGCATACTGCGTGACAAACAGGTTCTGAAATTGGAATCATTTTCAAAAGGGCTTGGAAAGAAACATATACAAAGTTTTGAAAGTAGCAAACTGATATCCACATAAAAGCTCTTGAATAATTCTAGCATCCCCACAGCTTGCAAATTACTATGTTGTTCCTGAAGAATTTAAACAGGTAATTGATGTTACTGTCACCATGAACATAATAGGAAATTATAATCAGATGTAGTGTTTTAATTCTGGTTACAGTGCCAAATGTACAAAGAGATAATTAATTCTGCTTCAAATAGTCATAATGTTCAGAAATGTCCGTTTTATTATCTTCATATAGAATATTGGAGAAAACAGCTTTAATGATACATTGTTTGTAATATCAAGCTATAATAAACAAACTTGCAACTGGTTCTCAAGTCATGCTAAATCATAATGGCTCCATCCTTCATTTGTTTAATGTGGCATGCAAATTAAAGACTCTATTTTCCTACTCTTGGAATAAACCAGAGAAAGAAACCCAAGACAACCATGTTTTAACCAGGCTTGTTCTACTCAGAATAAGCCAGAGTTCCAATTTGTCTAATATTCTATAATAACTATATTACACTAGCTGCATCTGCTTATAAAACTCAGCACTGTCCATTAAGACAAGTACTCCGGATATTTAGGATGTAGGTATTTTTTGTGCAGATTCTGTTAATATAGAGAAAAACATTACTTTTTAAGAATGAGGATTATATATTGCATTATTTCTTTAAAATTAAGTTTGAAACAAGAAGCATTCGAAATTAGGTCTGGTTGAAAAATAATAAAAGTCTTGACAAATATAATTTTTTTCAATAAAAACCTTGTCTAGTGTTAAAATAGCAGAAGTAGAAAAGCATCTGTATATAAAAACAATTTATGTAGGGGATGATTCATGGTAATGAAAACTATATTCCTTACTTTATTCCTTGTGCATTAAAAGAAAAAAGTTTGGAGTTCAAATGAGTGTCCTCTTTTGTTTTTTTAATAAAAGGATTATAAAGGACAGAACTTATCAGCAATTCAGTAAGCTCCTTTGCATAAAACATCAACTAATCTGGGATTAGCAAATGAACATAATGAACATATAGCATGTTAAGAATGATATATATAGAATATGTACATCATATATAAACATTTACACACTTGTGAATAAAAACTGACACTTTTACAATGTACATAGTAAAAGCAAGATATTTTTTGCAAATTAGAATGTACATTATTTTTGTGCAGTTGTTTACAGATTCAAATTTAAAAAGCAGTGGATATGACAGTTGCAGAAGTTCAAATATCTTTTCAGTTAGCACTCTAATCTTTCCTTTGGCAGAAATAATTTGCAGATATTTCCCGCAGCTAGCTAAGAATCTTTCTATTCTTGAATTTAGACTGTTCTTTTTGGTAGAACTCTTCTGGCTCAGAAATATTCTTAGGACTCCATATATGTATGTATCTTTGAGATCTCTCCCCAGTTTTAAAATTAATATTAAAATCTGGAGATTATGAAGTCCATTCCAAAGTCATTTCTTTTTCTTTCCTGAAAGTATTTCATGGATGATTTTAAGCTATGTTTTGGATTGCTGTTTGACTGACATATTCAACTTATTTTCCATTTCTCTATTACACTAATATTATAGAGCATTACTTTCTAGAATATGATGACATTTAGTTGAATCTGTTCAATTAGTAAAGACTGTAAGCAGGTGTACAACCTAACTACATTAAAAGGGAAATCAGCAGAACATAATTTTAGATTACTAAAATGCACTTTATATGGAACTAACCTAAAAGACAACTGAAAAGTTGTAGCTAATAAAAATGTGAAATATGCATTTGTTTTACAGAAACGACTATACTGGTTGCTGTACTGGCTTCCAATAAGCTTCTATATTAAACACTATTTTACTTTAATGTACTACCAAATTAGCTACAGTTGGCTGCCTTACATAGCATACTAAACTATACTTCATAGTTTAAAAACTTCACTGGATTCATGCATCACTACATCAACCTTTAGTTTATTTTATCTTAAGATGACTCAGCCACACATCAAATTCAGAAAAGAGCAAGTTATAGTACTAATATAAGCCATATGTTAATTTCTAATAGCATATCTGAACTACTAGAAACTTTTTTTAAAAAAGAAATCTATTAGTGAAGCCATGTTTGTTTGTTTTTTTACTTATTTATAGACTTTATAGGTCATCCCAGAATCAACTCTGGACAGCAAGAACCACTTATGGCTATTTATAACCTTTACAAATGGGTTTTCAAGCAACATCACTACATAAATAACACCGTCCTACACTACATTTTAGTAATTCACCTTTGCTGTTTAACATATAATACATCATTATTAATGATGCAAATTAATGCCAACAGATGCCAACTAATATTAGCATCAGATGCTAACTGGTATATTTCAACTTTCCCAAGAACTAAATCTAAGTAAGATGAATCGCAGTCATCACTTCCAAATTTTAAGAAAAAAGAAAATTCTGAGACTGGTCCATGCAATATTCTGATAAAGACCTGAAAATTGAGTTGCAAATAGGATATTCACTGATATTTACATATTAAGAAAGTAAATTAAACATTTAAGCATACAGATGGCTGAACTAGGAAAGCCCCCCCCTGAAATTAGTGAAATAAAAACCATGAGTCAGGGGATACTGATAGCTCAATCAACCCACACCTGCAGTGTAAAAACAAATCTACCCATCTTCCAAAGCAAAGCAGGTAAACAGAAAATGCATGGATAAATATGAGGACAGAAGATGGTTGTCTTAAATTCATGACCAGCAGACAGTCTGTGACAATTTGGGTTGTTTCAAAGATATTTCCTTACCAACTGAGAAACTATATGGCCAAGGTTAGGCAAAAAAGCAGTGGAAGTGGGAGTGACTTCTAACTTCTTTCCAGTTTCCTTGGAGGGTTAGAAATGATGATCAAGTGATGAAAGCTGACTACAATAACAGGGAAGCACTGAAATGGCCACAACTTTGCCAAATTCCAATCTCACAGGAGCCAGGGGACCTGGAATTTAGATGCATTCTTTAAGTTAGCCCTATTTGAGGTACATTGGTTCAAAAACTGTTGCTCTCTTATGCACCATTTTGCCCAATTGAATGTTATAAAAAAAAATCAAACAGACAAATGTTTTACTGGTATAAAGATTATGTGGAGAGCTTCATGTGCCAGTAACACAACTTATGCAAAAAGTTATTTATCTGTTTAATACTTAGCATGCACACTCTTTTGTCAATGTCTTCATAACTGATCTTTACAAAGTAAGTTAGGGTGACTCTATAAAGGAGGTTTTCCACAGCCTTCGGTACTAGTTATCACCAAAATAATATCACGTGATAAGAGAGAAGTTGCCGCTTTGCAGAATACAGAAGAAGAAACAAAAACGTTTTGAATAACAGAGATCTTGTTCTATAACCCAAAATAGCTGTTTGATTTCATTTGCAATGCTATGCCTCAGACACAAAGACATAAAAGAAATAGGATCGTGAAGATCAATGCTGGTCTGTAAAGTTAAATTTACTCTCCCCCTCCCTTCCCATTGATTGCTGAAGTTAAACCGACAATGTTTTTAAACATCCACATATCTTCTGAGCGTGCAAGGCTGATCACCACCCCTTTCCCATAATCCTTTATCACGACCAATAGACTCTCAAAAGGTGGAATAAGCTTTCCCTACGGACTCTCCACTGTTGTGTCGCTATAAAATTTACACGCACGGCTTTCTGGAGGAAGCCATGCACGCGAGCGAGGAAAACACACCCAGCGTCGTTTCCCCGGGGCACAACCAAAGCAATCGGTAGGGGCTGGGAATGCCAAGTCTCCCATCAAAGACAGGAAAACGTTGTTTTCTACTTGAGTCGGCGAGATTCGTAGCCGAACCGCTACGCTCTTTTACGTGGCGACGCCGGCCAGCTCTTACCTTCACCGACACCGCTGGGGCCGAGTCCACTACCGGCAGCAGAGCCTGTTGCGCAGAGGGCGGCGGCCCCGCCAAGTGAAGCACAGCGTCAGCCCCGGCGACCTGGGCGGAAAGGCCGGGCCTTCCTTCAGCATCCGACCCCGAGTCGGACTCGGAATCTGAACCCCCGTATGACGCGAGGGCAGCGATGGCGGCCGACATCTTACTCGAACGGAAGTGGCCCTCGGCCAGGGGGGCGGGGCGTGAGAAAAAGCCCAGCGAGTCCTGGCAGCTGCGTAAAACAATTCTTTTTCTTTCTGGAGTTTCCTCAATTTGGGCTGAATGGGCTTATCAAAAGTGCAAAAATAAAAAAAATGTACCTATTTTTAGGCTTCTGTCCAAATACAATTATGATGGGAGTCATTGAGCTTCACGCTTTTTAAGTTTGAGCGGATAAGGACTTTTAACCAGTACACAAATCCCAGCATACGTTGGATTGTTGAGGATGGAGGAGTTTAGCGTAATTTGAGGCTGTTGCTTTTGAGATAGTTATCTGCGGAAAACCGTAATTTTAATGCACATTAGTTTGCATTAATTTTCTCGGGATTATTTCAGATACTCGTAACAGGAGAGACTGTAAGCACCACAGCTATATACATTGGATGAAGAAAAAAAGATTTGTGGCATCTTTATAACTAGCCAAATCTCGCTCTTTTTATCCCAAAACAATAATGATTCTTTCCTTTTATTCCAAAATAAAAAGGCATGTCACTTGCAAACAAAGTCCGTCTTTTTATTAAGTGGTCCCAGTTCTGAAATGCAGCAATGTAAATAGGTGTCAATATCCTCTGGTATGCAATGCGAAAATCTTTTACTAAAGAAATCAGACTCGCCTTCAATTCCCATATTTCTAAATGCCACCAAATAATTCTTGCAACGTTAATTGCAGGGCGCAGATACGTACTGAAAATGTTGGTTCCATTTTGGCAACAGATCTAACATAACTGCATTAGGGTGCAGTTCGAGATTTAGTAAAAAGAATGGCACCCAATGACTAGGAATTCACTGGTTCATTCTTGTGGTCATTCAGAAAGCACGAATGAGTTCCAAAAACTTCACATTTGGGATAAAAATAAACATGTAAAAATTCAGAGCATAAATCTTAAGCATTGTTAAAGGAAGATAGGCTCAGTTGCTTCCAGAATTATAGTGGAATATATAAGTATTAATTTAAATACAGGATAAATCCGTGGGACATATAAGTATCTGATTACGTATAAATGCAGTTGGTTGCCAGTCCGATGCCATTTATTTCAATAAATATAGGCAAGTGTTGAGATTATTTGTAGCCTTGCTGAAATTCAATACTATTAAATTATTAAAACCGGTTTCAGAACGGACAGCAAACCACATTGTCCAACTAGATTAGAAAGTAAATTGAGGCTGGAGATTACTGCAGACTTCCTTCCGCAATTAGTGGAGTCCTGTGAAGTTTCACAGTACAATCTTACCCATAACGGAGATGCAAATGCTACCGAGTTCAGTGCGGTTTGACCCGTAATTGGACAGGGTGTTGTATTCCTAGCACAACTGTATAATGACAGAAGGACTGCAGTATTCAAACTACAGCATTTTAATTCTTTTTTTCATTCATTCATTAATTCAAACAGTGCTCCAACGGAAAAATGAAGCAGGACGGTAAGCCCTACGAACGCTTAGCCTGCGCCGACCTGGCTCTAAATGTAGCTCTCCCGGACCGCCGTTCTCCCTCTTGCAAAGAGTCTTCTACGTCCGACGTCTTTGGATCTAACGCCAACTCCTCCTCCTCCTCTTCTTCTAATTGGCTGCGAGAAGCCGGTTTAGGGAAAGCCGCAATAAAACCCTGCTGCCGCCGCCGCCACCTCCCTCGCTCTCACCCCTTAGAGAATAAAGCTAGCCTGTACCACCCGACCGTGTATGCGGGGGTGCGTGTGTGTGAGTGTGTGCCTGGCATCAGAAAAGAGGCTATAAGTGTCCGCCTCCTTTCATCCCGAGTCTGAAGAGACGCGCGGTGAGGGGCTGCCGGTCAGGTGGCTGCGCAAACAACACCTTCGCCGGCCTCTCCCCTTTAGCGGTCGCGCCACCCCCGTTCCGGGAGAGAGTGCGGGAGCCGGCCAAGAAGCCCCGCCTTCGGCACACTCGCACCGACACGCGCGCGCCGCTCTCTCGCGCCGTGTCTATTGTGAAGCTTTGTGCCGAGGAAAGATCCGCGCTTTCTCCTTCCCTTCTCCACCCCCCACCACCTCCTCCTCCGGCTGCTCCGTCTCTGCGCCCCCCCTCCCGGACTCTCGCGGACAACTGTCCGCCAGGGGTGGGGGTTCCCTCGCGGGGGGCGATCGAACTTCCAACCCCAACGGACCCGCCGGGCACGAGCTCCCCCGACCCAGAAAGGAGAAGGAGCTGACGGGGAAGGGGGGGCTGTGGGAAGATGTAAAAAAAAGGGGGGGGAGAGTGGCGGTGCTGGTGGTTGACGCCGAGACGAAGGCAAGGAGCCGGGATTCCTTCAGCAGAAGACGCGGTGAGTTTCCTGCTTGCTGCGGTCCTGTATTCTCTGCAGTGCTCCCCCTTCTCCCTCCCGCCGCCGCCGCCGCCGCCCCCTTCCACTTGCCGCCGTTTCCCCGCTCGCCGATGCGAGATATTCCCACTCAGTCATTCCACGCGGAGAGGGGGCACGCCTCCCACCTTGCCTGCTGGCCAGCCAGCCAACCATCTCCCCTGCTGGGTTAAGAACGGGAAGGCGAGTGGCGGGGGGGGGGGTCAGCTCCCCTCAGTCCTGCGGCCTCAGATTGGGGCATGCGGGCGCTTCCGGTTGGCGATTTTTCTTCTCTTCCCCGCTGCCCCCCCAAGATGAAAAAAGGCGAGGTCTACTTCTCAGATGTTACCTGAAATACGTCGGGGGGGGGGAAGGAAGGGGGCTGCTCGCTGCCTCTCTGCTTGAGTCTTCCGCTAATAAATGGCAATCTTTTTAAAGCTGGGTAGCCTTGTTTCGTGGCTGATCGACCCATTAATCCGGGATTCATTTCTTATCACATGCTCAGATGGCTAAATGCGAACTTAACTCTCACCTCTTCCCCATCGGATGGATGGGTGGCTAGAAGCTGAAGTAACCTTTTCTTTCCCGGTCCCCTTTTCGAGGCGGACTTCAGAATGGCGTGGAAAAAACATCCATCCGATGAATTTATTTTAAATAATAGAAAACGAGGTCGGAATATTTGTTTCAGGGTAATTGGAGCAGAATCAGTATCTTGTGTGTGTTTTCCACTAACGCATTAATAGAAACATGAAAGGACATTTTGGGGGGGGGTGATGTGCTGGGTATGGGCCAGAATACCACTACATGCAATAAAGATACGGAGGACTTGTAGATAGATACTTGATTTGTATGAAGCTATGTAAAGCAATGTGGAACAGGTTCAGGGTTATAGAGCTTTTGTCTCAAACATATAGAAGTAAGGAAAGGTACAACCGGCCGTTTGTCTTTAAACATATATAATTGTGATTCTATAGGCTATGAAATCTTTGAATTAAATTAATTTCTCTTAAAAGCCTGAAATGTATCTTGAGAGGTGGTTGTCACTGGCAGTGAATGAGTTATCCAGCCCTGTTCCCCAAATATTCAAAATATATTGCTACAAAAGTATTTTAGTACATCTTTTTGCTTACCTTTATTATACAGAATTTGTAAGAACCAAACCTTTTCCCCTGGAATCTTACTTGTGGCTGAAATAATTGTGTCATGACAGACTTAACTGCTTTCAACTTACTACAGCTCTTCCAGATTATACTTTATGCTATTTGACATAATTTTATAGACACTGGGTATGAAGATTTAACACTGGTTTTGAGTCCTTTTAAACAATTTTAAGATTGCTTTATACATTAAAATTCCTTTTTTTAAAATAAAAAAATACCTGATAACAATGTAATAAAATAAAATATTTTATATATATTCATATATCACATAATATATATATATATTAAAAAAGCCTTATTACTGTGTTACCCATTTATGCTTGTTTTTGTAGAATCTGAGGTAGTGTACATATACTTTTGTTTTGGCTAAATGATCTTTCAGTATTAGATCTTAAATTGTTTATTTGAATTGCAATACTTATTGTAAAGCAGATTCTAACTTTTGAAATTTTACTTGAAAGACTTACTTGCACACTATAGAGAAAAAGATAAAATATTTTTAAAACATGCCTGTGATTTTGGTTGGGTTGTTTTCCAATTCCATTCTAAAAGTAAATGGAAAAGTAAAAGCTTAAATCAAAATCAAAGGTAGTACATTCCACAATAAAAACAATATGATAATCTGATCTTGGACATTGTCAGTTTGCTGAAATATTGTATCTTAATATGTAATAATTTATAAGGCAATATCATAACAGAATCCTTTTGAACATAGTATAAATGGAGTACAGTACATAGTTTATAGCTTTATTGTTTTCACTTTTCATGAAATTGTTTTGTCTTAATTATTAGTGTTTTAATGAACTGGCAGCAGGATTGAGATATTTTGTGTATATGGTTTGTGTGAACTCAGTATGCAGTGTTCTGCAGTAACATTGACTAGAAAGAGTTTCCTGAACAGGTTATTACTTTTATTATCAGTATGAGTGTATCTTTTTGGTGATGGTGCAATATTTCTATGAAACTGAAGTAGATGGGATAACCATAGTAATATTCATGTCTAATAGGAATACGAAATTATACATTATACGTTATACATTAACCAGATATAAAAGCTACTCTTGTTGCCATTCATACCCAAGTATTAACTTTTTCAGAAAAAAATATTTGGAATTTTTAAAATGCTAATAAATTGAAATATTTTAGTCTTAAATACTTCAGAGGTTCCAATAAGTCCAGTGTTCTAAAAAAATAAAGAATATAGTATATAAATTGAGTTGATCAGCATATTCTTTGTTTTTTATTGTAAGTGACGTGTTTAGTGGATTTTATGTGACTCATTTAATCAATAAAGTGTAAGTATACAAGTGATTTACTTTTCTTCTATTCAGCTGTGATCAATTCTTGGAAACTGCCTGGACAAGTCCCTGCAGTTTTCTTGGCAGGGTTTTTCAGATGTGGTATGCCCTTGCCTGCTTAGTTATTATCAAAAATGGTGATATTCATGCTCCCTTTCTTATCATACATTAGGGGCAGAACTTTTATAATTACATGATGCACTTTCTCTGTGTAGAATGGACATTGTCTTATGATTTGTTCTCAGCAGGTGGTGGCACCTAGTAGAACTTGGTTGATCTTGGAAGCTAGCAGAAATGGTTCTGGTTGATATTCGGATGTGGCATTATCCAGAAACTACTGGGTACATTGAAAATTGAGGAAAAAATCTTGGAAGAATGCAGTGGCAGATTAATTACAAAATGCTGCAAGATTCCCCCCCCCCTTGCACTTTCCAAGATTTGAGTTTAATTTGAGGACATCCTTTTCATATTGGTATGCACTTACCATTAACAGCATCATTCTAAAGAATGGACAAGGTAATGAAAAATTAGTAGAATGCAGTGGGGGAATGTATCCATAGATATTTCACTAGTTTTGTTTTTGTTTGCAGCAAACATGAAATAGGAATAATGAGTAATGTTTGTCATTCTCCTGAATCATCTTTTATTAACATTGTATAACATGTATCTTGCTGACTTTTTATTTATTAATGTAACTTAGAGTTCGTATAAAAGATAACTTAAACCATTGATAGTATACATATTTTTTCTAGGTATATTGAACATAAAACACATGATTCCACTGACTTCAGATAAGCCCTTCTTTGGTTCCCTTAGTTATCATTACATAAGGAAAGAGAAACTATGCTGCTTTGTTCTAAAGTATTATTTTACTATATATATTATATTACTTATGCCAATTGTTGACAGAATAGCTTCTGATTATATCTTCTGTTCCATTATTTTATGCTATTGTGAATGAACTGTATTCAGTTTTTTAATTTTATTTTATCAACAGTTGCTAAGGAGTTTTATATTAAACCATTCAGAATCTAATGGACACTGCAAAGTATTTTAATATACATATTGTTTATTTAAAAGTTCTGCTTGGTTATTGGACCTCATTTATTTATCTAGATGAGTCATATTGATTTACAGTAAATGAATCAATAGCTATAGGTTTGGCTATACAATGGCAATACGAGAACCAGTTTGGTGTAGTAGCAAAGGTGCTGGCTAGAAACCAGGAAATTGCAAGTTCTAACCTTGATGTGATTAGTGAGAAATACATCCAATAGTGAGAAAATTGTTAAAGACACAATTGAATGGTGAAAACACTGTCAAAGCCATCAATATCTGAGCCATATCTTTGATATGATACACTGCTGAAATTATTAACTGGATATTAGTTAAATTGGACAGTTTGGACGGAAAAACAAAAGTAAAGTTTGGGTTATAAAAATCAGGTATAATCGTGATTGAAAAGAAGAAAGTCTGGATAATTGATGTGGCAATACCAGGGGATAGTAGAATAGGAGACAAAGAACTGGAGATCACAAAGTATCAAGATCTGAAAATAGAAGTTGAAAGATTATGGCATAAACTCACTGGTGCTCTCAGTGGTTATTGGCTCACTGGGTGCCATACCAAAAAATCATGGAGGGCACTTAGAAAATTTGTGCATTGACAACATTTCCATCCGTCAGTTGCAAAAGGCCATACTGTGTGGATTTGCACATATACTAAACCAATACATTACCACATCCTAGGTTGTTGGGAAGAACTCAATGTGTATGAAGGCCAAAAGCTAAAGAACTGGCAGTTGTGACTTCACATTGTTGTGAACAGATAATAATAATAATAATAATATGGGTCCTTGGAAAGTATTCAATATGTGGATAAAAATGCTAAATCCAGCCTAAACATCTGACTGACTGCCACCAACCATAAAAATACATTGTATTTTCTCAAAAACAGTTACTGACCCATCCGATCTTTTTTTTATTTAAATCAAAATTTGACAGGTGGACATGGAAATAAGTATTAATTGAGTTCAGTCTTATATTTTTTTTCCTTTAAAAAAAATAAAAACTCTGGGGACTAGCACTGTTGGAATCCAAAGGCACACTAATTGGGGGCTTGTATAAAAAAAGTAAATTTTTGCTTCTCCACTTCTAGATTGCTATAGAGTCTTTCAGTGTTTGAGGAGATTTCGGGGATTTCAGGGAGATAGAAAATTACAATTCTTGGATTCATTTGCAGAAACAGTTCTGTCAGCAGAAGAATTTGACCACCCAGAGTGTTTTTGTTTAATATACAAGACTTTATTAATAGTCAAGCCATAAATAAAATATATTTAGAAATAGTACCCTTATGCACTTTCATTTAAGTGCCTTGGTGAGTCAGATCAAAATCTACTTGTTTTGTAAAAAAATCTGCAGCTGCAGTGGAAATTGATTAGTTGGCCTTTGCTTTCTGTTTAAGTAGCTTTCCATATTACTGTGAAACTATGAAACTGTTTGCCTCTTTAACTAAGGGTATGGGGACTGGTCACTTTGTAATTTTGGTAAATATGGTAAAACAATAGTTATAAGTACAAATGGCATAAATTTGGAATGAATGAGGTAAAATACTAGAGCAAGGGTCTTCAAACTTGGCCCTTTTATGACTTGTGGACTTCAACTCCCAGAATTCCTCAGCCAGCGTGCCTGGCTGAGGAATTCTGGGAGTTGAAATCCACAAGTCATAAAAGGGCCAAGTTTGAAGACCCCTGTACTAGAGCATACACTTTCATGCCTCCTTTTTGTTGCTCAGGTCCTAGAGTTCTATGAAGGAGATTGTGATAAATTTGCAAGATCTTTAAAGGTCAGTGTTGCATACTCAGAACTTAAAACTACTTCTGGTAACTTCATTGAGATTTCCAAGATTGGATCAATTCATATTTTTTCCTGTTATTGCAGCTTAGTTATGTAAAGATTTTTTGGAAAGATTCAGCCGATTATGCGTTTATGTTACTATTGCTCTTCATGTCTTTTAATAATTAGTTGTATGAGAAAAAGGTTTACGTTCAGGAGCAGGTAAGGCTTTCTTGAGGGAGAATAAAATGTTAATAGGTTTAAGAGTGATTGTGGCGTATCTTCTTTATAAATTTAAAAACTGTTGAGGTTTTTTGCTGAAATCTTTTAAAAAATAGTGGCTGGACAGCTCCAGAAATTCTGTCAAAAAGATTTTAAATGTATTTCAGTCTGACCATGCTGCCTTGTTATTGTAATAATACTGGGGAGAGGGGGATGTACTTTTGTTTGCAGCCTCAGCTGATACATTTTCTGGTCAAAAATAGTTTCTGATCATTCTCTATGATCTCTTAAGAACTTTTGACATTATTAGTCATGGCATTGTAGTTGATTCAACACTGTCATTTTCTGTGACCTCTTAAGAACGTTTGACATTACTAGCCCTGGCATTGTATTTGATTCAACACTATCTAGGGAAGAAAAGTTTGACCTATTTAGATTTCTTTTTATACTAAATTATAACAAAAAGGTATCTGTAATGGTGCTCAATAGAAGTTCTATTCTTCAGTTACATCAAAAAATGTTACAATTATGTTGTGATCGACTAGATAGCAAATCCGTAAAATATGTCTTAAGGCTGCATTAGATTTCTGTGTCGCTGCATGTCAGGGAATGTATGTATCTGTCATTTGGAGATGGTTGCATACCTGTTGCATTTATATTTCTGTGAATGTTAATGTTCTGGCTAGGGAGCACTCAAGCAACAAAGCATCAACAGGAAGTCATATCAACCAATCAACATGCAATGTGCATCTCCGTACAACATGTTGTTGAAATTTGAGAGATGTGCATGCCGGCCTGTCAGCAACCTACAGTTAACCCATCAACCCCTTTGCATCGTAGGTATGTGTCTAAATCAAGCTTTAGGCTGGGTTCACATGAAGCAGGAAATGCACAATTTATATTGGCTTCAGATCAGGTTTACTTGGCATATTGTAGACCCTGCTCTAAAAACAGGCGGTAAGATCCATTTTAGGTTGGTTCTGAGATTCTGCAATAATTAACTTACATATTTTACTGGATGCTAAAGTCTACATATGACCCCTAGGGTGTACTTTTTGCATGTTTCAAGATACATTTTGTTTAAGTATGGTTTGTTCAATAACTTACAACTGAGCTTACATAGCACACTAAGTGATAATTCATTCTTTACAGCCCAAACAATAGATTCACATGTCACTTTATGCTGTAAAGTGATTTCTTTAGTGTGTTGAATGAATCCAATAAATTTCTAACATTAATGAGTATTTGGGTCTTATTTTTCTTATCTCAGGATTGTCCTTTACTACAACATTCTGGAAATGGAAGCAGCTATAAATTAGAAATGTTTTAATTTTGAAACAGGTCCAGAATGGCCAAAATATTCCATTTCAAATCCAGACAGTCTATTACAGACATGAAATGTTTTAAACATTTTTACTGTAGATCTTAGTTGCCACATTGTTGTTTCTATTGAATAATGGGAGAAGATTATTTTCCTAGTTTTCTCCAACCACAAAACACAAATCAAGTAAATGTAATTAATTACAGGTAAGAGTATATTATATGCTCATTGTGCTGCAGCTGCTTGGATAGTGATGTTAAGACTTCACATCAATGTTTCTGTAACTGAAATATTTTTAGAAATGAAAATAAAGAAAAAAAATAAAGATTTCTCCTGGCTGGTCATGACCAACTCTAGGGAACTCTAGCCAAGCGAGCCAGTGTTATGCAAAGATGCTTCCGTGCTCATGTGGCTGGCATGACTATTCGCTGGGGAGCATGGAATGCTGTACCTATTTATCTACTTGGTTTTCATGCTTTCAAACTGCTAGTTTGGCAGGTGCTGGGGCAAGAACAGGAGCTCACCTCGTCTCACTTTACTTGGGTCTTGAACTGAAACCTTCGGTGCAACAAGCCCAGTGCCTTGACTGCTAGGCTATTGCCCCCCCCCCCCCAGAAATGAAAACCTTCAGACTGTTAAATAGTAGAAGCCACTAGAGTGGGCAGTTAAATTTCTCAGGGAGCCACATCAGAAACTGGGTTGTTGTGGAGGGTCAACCACTATGCTGAACTTAATTCTGCTACCGATGCCCATGTGTTGAGAGAGGAGAGAACACGAATATATATAATATTTTCTAACTTCCAGTTGATCTCGTGCACTGGACAGGGACAGACCAAGGGCCAGATGTGACCTGGGGGCTATAAAATGTCCAAGTGTGCACTAGAAAACTCTCCAGCATATGTATAAAGATCTGGATATTACTCCTTTTTTGTGTATTAGAATGTTTCTTCCAATTTGTAAATAGACCCTTTAAGATAAGTTGAAGTTGCTACTTGCCAACTGAGTTGTAAAATCAAGAAATAGCTGTTTATCCCATTTTGCTTAAGTCTTAGAGACAGGCATGGTAAGTCTGTCTAAGGATTGCACATAGGTAAGTGGGAACAGTGTGGGGAGGCAAATGAAAGTAGAAGTAGACCTCACTTATCGTCCATTCGTTCAGCAACTGTACAAAGTGATAATGGTTTTTTAAAAAATAATAATAAATAGCTCATTTAAAACCTTTTCATGAACTCTCAAAATATTTCAGGTGGCTAATAATCATCTGGGTCATTTTTAATATCCTTAATATCATATTCAGCATTATCTTTAAAAGCTATTTACGGAGTTAATACATGGAACTAAATATATAAATTTTCAAATTAAAAAGTTTAGTTGCTTTATAATAAAACACTTTGAATGTTAAATTTAGAGAAAAGTATTTATGTTTGCTACTTTCAAAATCCATGAGAAAAAATGACTATCTAAAGCTACATTAAGTAATTAAAAATTTAATTAGGACCACTTTAAAGTAGTTTTAGAATATATCAATGCAAATAACTTTTTCATAAATCAAACATATTTTCCACTGATCTGGATTTTGTTTAATTTAATTTACACCTGGAAACAAGTTATTTTCTATTCTTTTATTTACTTATCTTTGACAAAGAAATACTGATTACGATGTTGCGTTTTTTAAAAAAGTTTGTGCATTCTAAAGGAATTATATTTCTTACAATTTCAATATCTGTCTTCAACCTGAAATGTATTAATATTTATATTTCACTATTTTCTCTTGGGACATTGAGTGTCTCTTGCTTCATCAATGTCATCAGATTTCTCTTAGCTGTCCAGACAAGAAGTTATAAGAGTAGATTACCAAGGATAGTAAAGTTCTATTAAGTATATTTACTGTAACAAATTTAATGAAGTCATCATGAAACAATTCCAGAATTTGCTGGATATACAATACTAACCATATTTATAGACCAATCATGGTTCAAAGCTACTCTATATAAACATGATGGTGATTTCCACCTGTCTCTTATTTTGAAAGTAGAATGATCTGGAATCTTCTTTTTTGGACCTGTAGCAGTTCTTTCTTTAAGTGGAAGAGCAGCTAATTTTGAAACCTACTTCTAGTCCTAACTTGGTTTCCAGATTTTCTTTTGACATCTGTTTCTAACGTTATTGTTTCTATATTGTTGCATTCTACAATACATGCTTCCTAGATTCATGCTTCTCATGAGAATAAAATATCAGCCTTCAAAAATAAATAAATGAACAGCTTAAAAATTAAAATAAAAACACAAAAAAGCAAATCATAGAAAAATCAGCACTTCTTGTTACTAGCTTCTTAATTTATTAGTATTTATTTCTTCCTAGCTTTATTCTGCTTATCTTTATAAAGAGCTCACAAAAAGCTTTATAAAAAGAACTTTACAAACAGAAAAAGACCTTTATCAAAATGTGAAAGAAAAATATAAAAGGGAAACAAATTATTAAAAAAATTATAAAGAACTTATAAAAAAGACTTGACGTCTCACAGAGGGAGCAAATATTCACAAGGGGTTAAAAAACAACAACACACTACCCTTCCTGGATATTCTGATCAGCAGAAGAAACAAGTCTATCAAAAAACAATCCACACTAATCAAGCGCTCCATTACCAAAGTAACAACCCAATCTCCCAAAAGAGGATTTGTGTAAGAACATTATTCAGATGAGTACAAACACCCTACAGCAACTCAGAACATCAGAAAAAGGAAACAGATCACCCTAATAAAGGAACTACCAAGGATAAAACCATACCTGACTACTATATATAAACAGGAAGGAAACACCACACTCAGTAGCACTAATAATGTTACACAGTTGGGTAATGAAATGTCTGCAAGCTACCAAGCTCAGAGAACATCAGCGACACCCATCATACTTCAGTTATCATCTAGATATTTTTTTTCTGCAAACACTTGGAGCATGCTATTCATTCTCACTTATTTCTTTTCAAAGCTAGTAAAAGTGGTTGGATTTTAATTGTTCTCAATTTCTTTTGCTTCAAGTTGGGCATAGCAACTTTTAGCCAGTTGTTGAAAATAGCCAAAAATAACATGTGTAGCCCATCTAGGGTGGGAGAATCTTACTACAGTAGTCCAGACTCATATGACTATGCACATACAGGTAGTCCTTGGCATATGACCACAGTGGAGCCCAGAATTTTGGTCATAAGTTGAGGCACTTCATGACTGAACTCTATAGATGTTTTTTATGATGGTCATAAATCAACTCACTGCAGTTGTTAAGTGAATCACAAGATTGTTAACTGAAACATGCTATTGTTAATTTAACCACGTGGCCATTAAGCATATCCACAGGGGGTTTTTTTTGTTTTTTTTGCCATTTTTGGCTTGAAAACAGCAAACAACATTGCAAATTGTGGTCACATGACCAAGGGACGCTGCAACTGGTTGTAAATTGAGCTGGTTGCCAAGTGCCCAAAATGCAATCATATGCCCACATATGCGCTTGTGGGTGCTGTAGTTGTTACTTTGAGAATGGGTTGAAATAGCTTTACAGGATCTAATCTGAGTTGATCATTGGGCCCAGAGGTTTAGTTTCCCAAGCTTTTAGACTTCTGCTGGAGCCCATCCTCGGGGAACTTCTCTCTACCGGAATGTGTCTACCAGACACATTCTGGTAAAGAGAAGTTCTCTGAGAATGGGTTACAGCACAAGCCCAAAAGCTCGGAGGACTAAACCTCTGATCCCAGTGACCGATCCAGATTGGATCCTGCAACATTATCCTGGGACATGTATATTTGCTTTCATTCATGAAATAGTTTTTTTGAAGTCTGTCATAAGTCAAGGGCTATCTGTACTGTAATATGCTCTACTTGGGGCTGCCTCTAAAACCATGAGCCAGAAGCTGCAAATGGTCCAGAACACAGTGGCCAGTGTACTCACTTAACACCTAGCACTGGAAGCACGTTACATCTATGGTGGAGACCTACAGTGGCTAAGAGCAAGCTTTCAGGTATACTTTAAAGTGGCTGTTTTTCACCTATAAAATCTTCCATGGCTTGGCACCAGGTTACCTTCAGGCGAACAATTGGCAGATTGTCCCATTTGCTGGGAATGCTTTGGGAGGGAAACACCTAGATTCAGCCCTTAGAATGTCCTTCATTAAAGCAGTAAGGAGCTCCATTACTAGAGCAGAATACAGTTTGGTGATCAAGACATCATTCTTTATGGTGGTATAAATTCTGTCAACTCAAAGACTGGAGGTGTAATATATTTGTGAGTGTGTGTTTTAATGTGATCATGAAGAACATTCCTCAGTATGTTGAGTGAATTGAGCCATTGTGGCTCATACCATAGTATAGGGATTAGATTGTGTGCAAACCTGGTCAAATATATTTTATTTGCTTTTGTTTAGCCTAAATATTAAATTAGCTTTGAACTTAGACTATGTAGAATATATCTATTGATATAATACGGTAGAACCTAAGACTGAATTAAGCCTCATTGATTTCAGTAGATTCATTCTTTAAATATAACTAAGTCCTGAGCTAGCCTTGAAAGATCATAGTCAAATAGACTCAACCTGTTTGTAGAGTGAAGCTTCCATATCTTATATTATCAAAATAGCAAGATACATTTTTCCACTGCTCTTAATATTGACTTCCCATATGTTGCTTCCTGGGCATTAAATGGAAATCAATTGCCTTTTTTTCAGTACCTTTATTTCACTGAGGTTTGTACAGGAACTGTTGAGAATTATGATTTTAGAGATTTTGAAAAATTGCTTACTAAAATGTATCTTATTTTCCTTGCACTGAACCCTTAATTTACTACCCATCACACAACTTCCTTTCAGGATAAGCACTGTTATATTAAGCATAGAAAGGGAGTAAGAAATAATCAGCCACAAAAATTAAGTGTGAGATAAGAAAAAGAAAAATAGTGTTTATACTAAAACTGTTTACTACACTTATGTTGCTGTTTTGCAAACCATCCTTGCATTGCTTCATATATTCCCTTCATTTATAGAAAGTTTTATTTTCATAACCTATTTGAACATAAACATATTTTACAGTATTATTAGCAGAACTGAAGTTACAAATAAAAAATTCTTTTATTTTGGATTATGCATTTAATTTCAAACGTAAGGATCTTTTTGCTTTTAATTACAAATTTGTACTTTATGATAGTTTTGTTTTTCCTCATTCCTGATTATTCCATCCAGGTTTAATCACACTGTTGTACTAATTGGAGATATTATGCCCTGTGAACTACATTGCTAGTATTCCATTAAAAATGTAGGTCTTTCTTTATACTCCCATCTCTTTCCTCTATCTTTCATGTTTCTCTACTTGTAAACATCTTATTGAAGTCCCTATTGGATGCATTTAGGTTGAAAGACAAAATCCTCTTTTGAGATGATGTCCATTTTTCCCTGCAGTCCATAGTGACATTCCATTCCTGTTATCATCTCTGCAGGTTTCTATCAGTGTCTTTGTTTCTTTCTCCTACATTTTTGATTTCTGAATCCTTTCTGTCCCTGTTTCTGATAGAATGTACTTAGTCTGGAAATAATAGGCAAAATTTAGCTGTCCCAGCAGTTCACACGGTACTTCAGATGCATGTCTTCTATCAAGGCTAATGATACCAGCTGGAAAAAAATTGGTATAAAATCCATTGTGAATTCAGGGAGATAAGGATAAATGCACAAGCAAGGATTCTGTTATCCTATTCTATTTCAGCAGACCAGAGTTATTGCCACAAAGAAACTTACTTTAAAGATCAAATCACTGTCCTGGCATCGTTGACTGGCTAAGGGTACTGGTTAAAAAAATAATATGGTATATTATTCATACTTCCTAGAGCTGACTAATAAGACATTTCAGTTCAAAATGCAAAGGCTCACTATTTCTCTCTGCCCGCATTCTGATAACTATTAAAGATATCTTGATTTTTAAGTTTTACATTTTTGATATTTTTGAAAATGGTTGTTTGCTATCTTGAGATCCATTCTGATATAATCTGAATGTAATATAGATTTAAACTCCTTTCAATAAAAATAAAAAACTGGATAATTATGAAGTGTCATGTCCTTTGTGTGTTTTGATTAAGAAAGATATGACTTTTATATTGTGAAAGGGAGAATGAATGTGTTTATTTTAAGATTTGGCTTTAAAATAAGTCTAACTGAACTCACAGGAATTTATTTCTGATTGCATAGAATGCTTCTACTAAAGCCTTCAACATGTTTCTTAACAAGATCAAATTGCAGGTTTAGGCTTAGGAGTCAATTCAAAACCCACTTCCATATTTTTCTAAAAGAAAGATTCTAGAACACATCTAGTGTGATTTAAATGGTCTTCCCAAAGTTAGTCATGTTCATCTTGAACTTATACTTTAATTATTGATCTGGATAACAATCAAGTATGCCTGTGGTGCATGATGGAGAGTTGTTGATAGATTGGGAAGATGTTTCTGGAGACAAAAATCTTCTCTGGATTTTCATATACTGTAACCAATATAAATCCTTTATTATTGCTCCAAAAGCAGCTGTTCTGCAACTGTATTTTCAGCAAAAGAGGACTGTGGGAAATACAGTAATGCATTTAAATATGAAACATCAAGATATATTTGATTTGTTGCTTAGCAGCCAAAGCAAATCATGCAAATTGAAAATAGGATAGATTGAACCTGATGATAGCAAAGTGATTTCACCTCATCTTGTATTTTCATGTTAAATAATGGCTTAACAGAATCAATTTATGTTCTTTGAAACATTTTTTAATACTATTTCAAAATAAATGGTGTGGAGATGCTTATAAGTGCTTCAAAAATATTCAAATTTGAAAATATTTTATTACAATACTGTCCATCTTATGAAACCTGAACAGATGACTGTATTAAAATTCTGTGCATAATAATTTAGGAATACTTTCTTGCTCACTTGCACTAATAATCTCTGTTATTGGAAATTCTTTACCTAATTTAATATTCGGAAGAACTATGAGCAAGTATAAATGCATTATCATAGTATAAAAGGACGGATGCTTGATTTGTGCTCCTGTAAACAGATGCTTTATTGTAAAAAAAGAATATTTTTAGAGTGCAAGTGTGAAGTGTGAAGATGACCTTGATGAAGATAAGCCAGATCCGTTGGAAAGCATAGCTTAAATCCAAAAGAGGCAGAAAAGTATGTAACAGCGGCTCAGACATACACCTCCTAAATTCACATGGATATAAGAAGGGGAAGAGGTACTTCACAATCAGGCTTGTGAGTTTCATTATTATGGCAACTCTCAATTAAAGTACTCCTAGCCTTCCTTTCGAGTTGATTCCCAATCTGGTGTACATGTTGGGAGGAGGGCTGACAATGGCTTCAAAGAAAAGATTTTAGGAGTAGCAGTAGATTAAGTTCTCTACATGTTTGTTGTAATGCTAGTATTTGTTAGGTCTTTTAGTTATTGATACTATTAATTAAAAATTACTGTATATTAAATGATGGTATACTTTTTTAACATGCTACAGTTAGACTTGAGAATCATATGCTTGGTGATAGGTACATCATTTGTGTATGTGCATCTACCTATCTGTATGGACTGAGATTATATAATATAAGCACATCATTGAAAAAAATGTCTGGGTTACAGAGTGACATCTACATCAAGCTGTCATATTAGCTCTTTACGTACTTAGGTCACAGGTATGCCACACACAAAAACCTTATTGCTGGCCCATAACTATGAAATCTTCATATTTACAGGTGGAATTGTCACCTGTATAATGTACTGGTGAGCAAATATTCCATATGCAGTAGAAGGACTTAAGAACCCACTTATTATTCAGGGAAACAGTAGATGATAACCAGGATGGTTGAGCTTAATATAATAGTTAAATGGTGTCATAAAAAAAAGGTTTAAAAAATAGTTGCCATCTGGTTAGTAACATCTCCATTTGTTGTCCTGAGTGGTCAGATACCCATTGTTCCAGTTGTATAGTGTAACGAAAATTTTTAACCCACTTTATCATGCATTGTTTTACTTATTCTTCTGTTTCAAATTTCAGTAAAGTTTACACATTTAGCAATCATATGAACATCATTTGTATACAATTCTGTTTCAAAGTCAATCTTACAATATTCAGGAACATAAATGTTTTTGTTTACTTTGATTTTTTCTTAAACCTGTAAATAAGTAAACTAATAATAACTATGTCCCTCTGCCATCAGTTGTTTTCTTGATGTTGGTTTGTATTCCCTTGGACAGAATTCTAGTATTTCATGATAAGTTAGCCATTTGTGTTTGCCTATTATTTCTCATCGTTATTTCTGTACCTATTCCATATTCTCAGTTGGCATGTCTAACATAATTTACATTTAAAACTTGCCTTAATCTTGATATTATTGTGCAACGTCTATGTCATCGAAATCTCAAGTCATGTCCTTCTAGCTCCAAAAGTCTTCTATTTTCCAGCAACACCCACTTTTTTATCCAAACTAAACAGCAAGCGCAAATACAATTTCAAATTAGGAAAACTCATTCCTTCTCTTTTCTTTGTATCTTGTAACATCTTGACACGTGGTGTTTTCCCTTCCCTACAAACATAGATATATCCTTCTGCAATTCTTTAAATGGTGCATCAGTTGTAAAACTGGTATAGTCTGAAAAGATCATTCTAGGCAAAGTATTCATTTTTATCACAGAAATTCTCCCAATAATAACAATTGTAATAGTTATTTTCTTTTTTTTTAAGTTTATTCTGTGTCTCAACCTAATTATTTTGAAATAACATCCAATTTGTATTTGCCATATATTTGACTTTTTCTCTCAATCTTAAATCCCATTTTTTATGAATTCTTTTTGATCTTCTATTTTGATATTTTTTCTTAACATCGTCTTCTGTTTCTTAATCTTAAAATCTGCTAATGTACCAAATTCTTTTAATTTTAATTTTAATTTCAATTTCAATTTCAATTCGCTTTAAAGGATCCTCCAAAACTAACACCAAATAATTAGCTAATAATAGTACTTTAAGAGTTTCTGTATGTCAAATAATGTCCTACATGCCATCCTTACTTAATATTTTTAGTTTTGCTTCAAACTTGTTTATAACCTCTTTGCTTGCTTCTTGGTGTTATGTAATACTTTAAGTTTCAAATACATTTTCTTTCAGTAAACAGTATATGGAGGCACCAATGCCACATACAAGGTTTTAGCAGTGTTTTATACATTTTTCATTCATACTCTTGATGCAAGAGTGTGTAATTGTGGCTCTTAGGATTTAAACTTGAAGCTATATTGCTCGTGAATTATTCTGTTTTATCTGGAACTTTTCTATGCATCAAATCAAATACATGATTTTCATATCATTTATATGGAAAAATGCATTTTATACAGACCTTTGACACGGCACTTATTTCTGGAGCTTTGCCAATTAATCCATAATTATTTATTTACATCAATTACTCTACAGTCTATGGTGATATGAATTCTTGTCACATTTCTGTGAAAGATAAATTTATGAATATAGCTAATATATTGCAAGAAATGCACTTAACAATTGTAATCAGCTCTTTTCAAATACAAACTTATAATTATGACATCCATTAATATTAGAAAAAGGCTACAAATTCTTTGTGCAAAATACATAAAAGCTTACCTACAAATTAGAAAATGTAAAAACTGTATAAGCAGGTCATTTTAGAGTAAATCCTAATGTATCTTATTTGCTGCTTTTAAAAAAAATGCTCAAATGTACAGATGATTGAGCCCAAATATATACGTGGCATATACTGTGTTTCCCAGAAAATAAGACCTGGCCTTTTTTTTTTCCTTCAAAAGAGGCACCAGGTCTTATTTTTGGAGGGTGTCTTTTCCACTCACCTCGCAGCAGGGGTATGCAGAATGGCTTGACTGCAAAACATTTTGTATATAATTCAAAGGTTTGTCTTGATGACAGAATAAAACATGTTTGAGTTATGTTGAGTTATGTTATGTTGAGCCAACTTCTACCCTTGATCCCAGGTGAATTCCAGCCTTGAGTGAATTCCAGGAAAAAAAGGATTCTGATGGTTGGACCTTGGCAGCCTACCTTCACACTGCGAGTCATATACTAACTGAAATTCTCAGATACTAGGCAAAGATTTATGCTTGTTATGTCACAAGATAAATGAAAGCACTGTCCATACATAGTAAGGATAATTTCATAGTAAAGAGATCGCCTTGGAAGTGGAGGTGCCCAGGGCAAGGATATGACTCCAGACTGAGCCTAGGACAAAAGTGACTAGATCATCCCAATATTCTTATCAGTAGCAGCAGCCAGAGCTTTGGTTCCAACACAGAGTTCTCCTTGGTGGCCTCAGACCATCCATTTTATTTTAGCAAAACATGTTTGAAAAAGCAGGAAGAAGGTGCTGTCTGATGGCTTGCTATTATTGAGGAACATTTTAATTTGCATAAGAGATATGTGAGTTGAGAAGTGAGGTGCATTTGTATTATGTTTTTTTTTTTTAAAAAAAATCATGACTGTATATGTAAAGGAAAGTTTCAGGTTGGAAAAAAATAAGTGGCAAACATTATTTCTTCATTTTCTAGCCAGTTCCCTGTTCTGTTCTAAAAAATTGAAGACAAAAGCTAGCTCTGAACCATTTTGGTAGTATATAGGAGATTTTGAGATGGTATGGAAGAGAAAGGTTTCTTCTCCAGCATGACGAGTGGAGAATCCACCAATGGGTTTTGCTTGTCTTCTGCCCGTATAGACTAAGTCAGCCAAATTGCCACACCCATCTTCCTGGGACCTCCCCCCAGTCTCGACTTAGTCTTTCGCCCAACTAGACACACACCTTGGATCGGAAGATCAGGTCGTATTGAAAATTTACTTTTTTTTGTTACTTCTGAAGCTGGGGGGGGGGCAGTAAAACAAACAACTTTGCCAACTTCCCAGCCAAGCGGAGCAACTCCGCGAGGTTTCCCCAAGCCAGCTGATCTGCGGAGAGCAGATAGGGACTCCGCGTGGCTTCCCTGAAGCCCAGCTGATCCGCGGAGAGCATACAGAGCTCCCGCGGCTTCCCCGAAGCCCAGCTGATCGATGGAGAACAGCAAAGCTCCGTGTGGCTTCCCCGAAGCCCAGCTGATTGGCGGAGCGCAAATTAAGCTCCGCGCGGCTTCCCGGGCACTCAGCTGAACCGCAGAGGCTGAACAAAGAGGCCGGTCGCCATTTTGACTCCACGTGGCCTTTGGAGCCAGGGGGAAACAAAGTTTTCAGACCGCGCTCCTCTTTTAAAAGCAATTGGAAACTCCTTTTCAAGGCAACTTTCAAGTGAGTTAAATAGCCTCTTCTCCAGACTATTAGATTAGGTCTGGAGTGGCTGAACGGTGGGAGGGGGAAGGCAGGGAAGCGCGTGTCGCCCCACCTTCACTTAAAACACCTCCATCGGAATAAGGACCTAGTCACCTACAGCCCACCACACTTTTAAAAAAGGGGGGGAAAGGAAAAAAAAAGGGAAAGGAGAAGAGAGAGAGAGGACAATTGCCTGGCTCCCACAAGGGTGATATACCCCTGCCAGCAACACAACAGAGGCTGATACAGGAGAGCACAGCAGGTGTCTGTACCATTAATTGACATTGCCACAGAAGCTATTTCCAATTACTACCAGACTGCTCTCTGGCCTACACCGGCCCATCAACAAGCCTCTTATCAGAGATTTCTCTCAGTCTTGCGCTGAGATATCTCTTCTGCCAATGGCAGACACCAACGCTGCCCAGACAATGCAGGACTCCTCCATTAGCCCTCCTGGATGCAAGAGGCCAAGATCCTCCAACCAGGAGGCGGCGGGCAGGATCAAGGCCAAAGCAATATCTGGCAAAGGATCCTCCAAGGCAGCGGATAAGGAGGCCAAGCGTCGCCACCAGGCCTTGGGAAAAACAATTTTCTAGAGCCGAAAAGAGGCAAAATACAGCAGGAGACGGTCTAGTCCCATCTGCTTATACGGAGGAGGAAATATTTGGCCCACTGCAGCCTAGTCAGGAATCTCTGGGAACAGAGGCTGCCTTGTCATCGGAACACTTACAATCCCTGATATCTCAGGCCGTTGCTCAGGCCATGGCCTCTTCAAGACATCATAGGCCCAGAGCCGGGTCAGTAGCTTCAAGAGGCCGTTCCTACCTCTCACAGGACGAAGCCTCAGCATACCAGGAATCAATTTCCCCCTGCTGCCATCAGGAGCATTACTTATGTGAGGGCAGTACCATTAATTTGATACTGCAGCCACGTTTGAAACTCGAGTACACGGTTTCTTACATTGAGTGGCCCTGCCACTATCTGCTCCTTACTATTGAGATCCCTCTCAGCATACTACTGAGATATCTCTGATTGCAATGGCAGTCAGTTAGTCTTGCCGTCACTAAGTGGACTACACGGGCATTGGCTACTACCATTGGGTTGGTCTTGCCATCACTAAGTGAACTACATGTGACTTGACCGTTACCATTGAGTTGGTCTGGCTGTCACTAAGTAATCTACATGTGCATTGGCTACTACCTTCGAGTTGGTCTTGCTGTCATTGGTCTTGCTGTCACTAAGTGAACCATTACAGTGAGGGCAGTACCATTAAATTGGTCCTGCAGCCACTTTGAATACTGCAGGTGACTGAACGTTACCATTGAATTGGCCTTGCCATCATTAAGTGAACCACATGTGCGCGGGCTGTTACCATTGAGTTGGTCTAGCCATCATTAAGTGAATTACATGTGCATCGGCTGTTACCATTAAGTTGGTCTGACCGTCACTAAGTGAAACACATGTGACTTGGCCATTTGGCCCTGCTGCCATCAGGAGCATTACTTGTGTGAGGGCAGTGCCATTAATTTGGTACTGCAGCCACGTTTGAACCTCGAATACATGGTTTCTTAAATCGAGTGGACCTGCCACTATTAGTACTCGGCTCCTTACTATTGAGATCCCTCTCAGCATACCACTGAGATATCTCTGATTGCAATGGCAGACAATTTGGCATCTCAGACTCCACAAGATTCCCTTAGCACTTCCAAGAAAAGGAAGTCCAGATCCTCCAAACAGGAGGCGGCCGGTAAACCTAAGGCCTTAGGAAAACAATTCTCCAGAGCACAAAGGTGACAAGGTGTGACCGCATCTGGAATAACATCTGCTGTTCCCATGGAAGCCTTGGTCTTTGGATCACAGCATGCTCCTTCTACTTCAACTGCCCCAGGGGCCTTGTCCCCAGAAGGAGAGCCAGTATACTCTCCATTTCCCAGGGCAGTCTGAACACCCACCTGGCATACAGAAAGTTCAAAATGCAAACTCTACAGTCAATATTAGTAGGCGTCAGAAGGGGAGACCTCCTGACGTCCATAGATCTGACAGAGGCTTACCTTCACATACCCATACTTCCGGAACACCGAAGGTTTCTCAGGTTCTGTCATGCAGGCCAGCAATTTCAATACAGGGCCCTTCCCTTTGGACTTTCTTCGGCTCCCAGAGTATTCACAAAAATACTGGCGACACTCGCCGCACACCTGCGAACAATTCCTGGGCGCATACAGTGTTACCTGGATGACATTCTCATCCAATCCTCGTCAGTTCAGTCGGCACAGTTAGATCTGACACTGATCCTAAGAGCCCTTCAGGAACACGGGTTCTCAGTAAACTTCCAAAAGAGTCAGACGGTCCCATCGACCCGTCTTCTTCATCTGGGAACTGTGATAGACACACTAAAGTGCGCCAAAACAGCATTCGAACCCTGGTCAAGCTGATTCGAAAGAAACGGGCTACCACACTGGCCACACTCTCCCACTCGCTGGGAAAGATGATTTCATGTCTAACAATCGTGCCCTGAGCACGGCTACACTCGAGAGACCTCCAGTGGTTCCTGCTCCCGTTCCAAAAAAGGGGGAACCGGTTCCTCCAACCAAAGGGTAAGGGTGCCACCAAGGGTCCTGAAATCGCTCCAGTGGTGGTCGTCTCCAGCAGTGGGAAGGGGGGACATGTTCAAGGAGCCCGCCCGAGTCATTCTGACCACGGATGCCAGCCTATTCAGTTGGGGAGCGCACCTACAATCACAACTGACACAGGGCCAATGGTCAAAAGAGGATCTAAGACAGAACATAAACTGGTTAGAGCTCAGAGCCATACACCTGGCCCTCCGTCACTTTCACAACGCAGTGGCGGATCAGCACGTCCTAGTTCTCACGGACATCGTGACGGCTAAAGCCCACGTCAACCGACGGGGGCACATGGTTCAGATCCCTCATGACCGAGGCCCAATCACTGGGAGCATGGGCCGAGAACAACCTAGCCTCCCTCAGGGCCGAGCACATATCAGGAGAAGCAAATCAGCAGGCGGACTTTCTGAGCAGGGCAACAGTAGACCACTCGGAGTGGGGCCTGCACCCAGCTCTCTTCAGGGAAGCATCAGAGAGGTTCGGTCATCCAGTGCTGGACCTATTCGCCAGCCCTAAGAATGCCCAGATCCCGAAGCTCTTCTCCCGCTTCCCGTCACCGGGGGCAGAGACAGCAGATGCGCTCCAGGGACACTGGCCGAAGGGGTTGCTATACGCCTTCCCACCTCTTCCTCTGATGCAAGCAACCATCAGAAAGATATTACAGGAACAAGCACAGGTGATACTCATTGCGCCACACTGGCCAAGACGGCCGTGGCTTGCCGACCTCGTAAGTCTTTCTATATCTCCTCCATGGAGGATTTCCCATGAGAGAATCTCCCTCAGTCAGGGGGCTCTACAACACCCAGAGCCACAGTGGCTCCAACTAGCCGCTTGGCACTTTAACGGAGTCTCCTAGAAGGGGAGGCCTATTCACAAGGAGTCATCAAGACGATCCAGGCATCAGGAAGGCCCACGACTAACAGAATTTACGACTCCACGTGGAGAAATTACTGCAGCTGGTGCGCAAGGCAGCAGCTAGATCCTTTTAAGATTACTAGTCCAAAGGTCTTAGACTACTTATGGGAGGGTCTTGAAAGGGGTTTAGCACCCAGCACAATTCGCAGACAGGTGGCCGCCCTGTCCACTATTCTCACATATGGCAACTCTGAACCACTGGCCAAGCACCCAGTGGTGCGATCCTTCATAAAAGGCGCAACAAACAACAGACCACCCGTGGTCCACAGATATCCCTCCTGGGACCTGTCTAAGGTCCTACAGGCCATTACCTCACCTGTATTCGAACCTATCCGGACCTGCACATTACAGTACTTGACTCTTAAGGCCGCATTTCTGGTCGCTGTTACCTCGGCAAGTCGCATTTCAGAGTTGGCAGCACTATCAGTTAGGGAAGATCTCTGCACCTTCCAAACAGACAGGGTGGTCCTACGTCTGGACCTTTCCTTCATTCCCAAGGTCAATTCCCTATTCCACAGGACACAAGAGGTGGTGCTACCAGATTGTTGCCCTCAGCCCTCCCATGAATTGGAGCGCAAATGGCACACCTTAGACGTTCGCAAGGCCTTAAGGCAATACATAAAGCGAGCTGCACCCTTCCACAAATCTGAGGCCCTGTTCGTTGCCTTCCATTCGCACTCAAAGGGTCGAAGGGTCACAGCGTCCACAATCGGCAGGTGGATCAGGAATTGCATAACACAGGCATACCAGGGGCAATCGCTAGCAGTTCCTAGACAGATCACTGCCCACTCCACTCACAGCACTGCAACATCAGCAGCGTGGGCGACTCAAGCACAGATTGAGGAAATATGTAGGGCGGCGACGTGGTTGTCACCTTCCCTTTTTTATAAGACACTACAAGTTAGATAAGTTCGCATCGGCAGAGGCCTCATTTGACAGGAGGGTCCTCCAATGCATAGTGTCAGAAAGTGGGACACAGGCCCAGACGGCTTCCCACCCACAGGGACAGTGAGGCTTTGGTATGTCCCATTGGTGGATTCTCCACTTGTCATGCTGGAGAAGGGGCGTTGTCTTACCTGAACGCCTTTTCTCAGCATGACGATGGAGAATCCACTCCCACCCTTAGGGCCAGTGAGGTCCTGTGCTGGGAAAGGATTAAGCCAACACATTTGAATCATAGCCAACAGCTTCGCCTCAGTCGAGACTGGGGGGAGGTCCCAGGAAGAGGGGCGTGGCAATTTGGCTGACTTAGTCTATACGGGCAGAATACAAGCAAAACCCATTGGTGGATTCTCCATTGTCATGCTGAGAAAAGGCGTTCAGGTAAGACAACGCCCCTTTCATTCCAATTGTTTTGCAAGCCTCAAGCAATACTACAAGTTTCTTGTTTCTGGCTGGCTAAAGCCCTGAACAAGAAAAATTATGTTAGCACATGGGGTATCACTGCACCATTTTATTGTGGATTTTCTCTTGTATTTTCATAAATTGCATTGTGGAATATAATCTATTCAAAAGTTTACAGTATTTAGAAATGATAAGTGAATGATGATGAAAGAGGGATATAATTATGAGAGCTAATGCCATCTAATATAAGTGCTTTAATTGTAAAAAATCAAACAATGTGACAACATATGCATGTTTGACAACAACTTCTTAATTTCTTAGGCTGCAGTATTACTGCAGGGAAATGTAATTACAGGAGGGAAATGATTTAAATATATATTTATACTTTAATACTTGTCACATTCTAAAAAATAATAATCACCCATGTTATACAATCAGTCAGGTACATTATGAACACAAACTTGAAAACAAGAAACAACATCTCAGCAAATATGTATGCTGGAATTCAACTCTACTGCATCATGAAATTTCTTGCAATAGATTTTGAGTTTAGATAGAAGGTTTAAACTTGCTGGTTTTGGTTTTTTATCTGTTCTTTGCAAATGCAGGACTATCTTTTAGCATGAGCTTACATTTCATGGCCCAGATTTATTTTACACACACATTAAAAAAGCTTTGAATCTTTTAATCTATGCCACAAATCTCGTCTGTTGTTTTAGTTTAATTTGACGTGTAGCTATCTTGGATTAATTTAATAATTAATTAATTTAATTAATTAATTTAATTTTTCACACAAGTGAACAAATTTATTATGTAATCTGTATTTAACACAGAACATTCTTGCTATATATGGTGTAATTCTAAAACATTTCTAGAATTCCTCACAATTATTGATTTTAAAAAAAGAAAGTTCTGTCATTTATTCTTTATTTCTTTAATTATTTGATTGAAATCTGCTTCTTTCTCATGTTAACAGTAATTTAAATATGTCTAAATACCTATCTCCAGTGTCTCCTAATCCAAGAAAATGAAATGGTTTGGAAACCAAATTAGATTAATTTAAATAAAAATTAAACTTGGAAAAATAACATCTATTTTAAGTGGGAAGCTTTTCATAAATGCTTCATTGAAAAAGTAATAACAGTTGCTAATTATCTGGAAAAGAACTTGTGTACAACATAGATGTACTTTTGATTTCTTTGGTTCTCTAAGAAATAGATGCACTTCAGAGTTTGTTTTGAAAACACATAATCCTTTATTGTTAAAGGTTTTTCCTGTTATGCAGTATTTAGATTTTTTTTAAAAAAACCCTTTATTTCAACTTTGTATCCATCACAAATAACACATTTTGGAATTGGCTTTTGATGGAATTAAGGTATTAGTGCATTTTGTTATTTGATAAATACATATTGTTGCATTTTAATTACTACATAATTGCTGTTTTGAACTTTTAAGTGTTAATTAAATATTTTATTAATTAAAAATTGAAGTCTACTCTGGATATAGATTCTGAAAAGAAACTATAAAATTTTCTGGTAATGCTGTGGTGGCTTTAGAATATTCTGCTTAGATAGTTGAGGCAGTTTTGTGGAACATTTTCTCATGGAGAAATCGCTTTATCTTTGTTATTTCTTACCAGCAGCTGCTGATAAACAAATAAGCACTAGCTTAGTTGGATAGTACAGATATGACTTAGCCATTGCTATGATTTTGTTTGTTCTTTTTCTTCTTGCTGTGATTCCCAGTAGTTTATATCATAAGAAAGTTAAGATATAAAAGCGTAAGTGAAATATCTGCAAAATAACTCAATATTGATCTCCCGAATTCCATAGAACCCAACTATTAGTACATATAACAAAACTGGCTGCCTGTATTCCAAGAAATTTATTTCAACAAATAGGCAATAGGCACATGGTGATCATTGACTCTCCAAGTGCAATTTGCTATGTGGAAGTGCTAAAACAGTTATCTCTGAAGAGATGCTATTGACTGTATAACTATTGAGTTGCAAACATGTTATGGTCGATACTGTAAGCTTGAAGTAGTTTTAAAATCATTTTAACACCCCCCCCCCCAAAAAACCCCACAGTGCATAAATGGTAGTATCTTTATATTCTCAAATTGTGAAGGTTTTTTTTTTCTTCCTTCTTTCCCATCCCCCTTACTGAGTTCTACAGGGAGCATACAGTCTATAATTTCATTTTGGTTTATAAATGTATTCTGAGTCCCAAGTAGAGGTTTAAATCAACTTTCCACTCAACCCATCTGGAAGGAACCAATATGGAAAAAAAACTTGGCATAAATTTTGCAAATAATAATAGAAAATTACAGGGTTAGGTAGCTTCATTTCAAAAGTACACAAAAGAATAGACTGATTTAAATCAAGGCATTTAACTCAGTGAAAACTCTTTATATTTCTAATTTATAAAATAGGTTTGCTTATTTATTAATAGATATGGCTATTATAACACGTTGAAATAAAATTAGTCTTCATTTTACATATTAGATACATTTAAAAATATTTTCCTTTGCAAATGTGTGCCCCTCTATACCAGGGCTTTTCAACCAGTGGTACGGGTACCACCTGTGGTACATTGGCACCTGGCAGGTGTTACACGACCATCCTAGAAAAGTGGTAGCGGGGGAGGGGAATGAGCTGAACCGGTGGCAGCACCGCACAAGCCTGAGCGAGAGACGGCTGGAGCTGCAGGGCTGTCAGGGCTCAGCAGAAGCGCCAGGATCAGTGCCGCTTTCCAGCTGATCGGCGCTTCTTCGGGGCTGTCAGGGCTCAGGGGAAGCGCCAGGATCAGCGCCAGGCTCCAGCTGGAGCTCGGCGCTGATCCTGGCGCTTCTGCTAAGCCCAGAAGAAGCGCCGATCAGCTGGAATGTTGCAGCATCTCCAGGGTCTTGTGATTTACATTCAGATGCTTGGCAACTGATTCATATTTATGATGGTCACAGTGTCCCAGGGTCATGTGAAGTGACCAAAACCTGCTGCAACCATCCAGCAGACGGGGGGAATAAAAACCAAACACACACCCACACCCCCCCCGCTGCCAATCCTCAACAGAAATGCTCACAACAATGAAAACCTTGGACAGGAGGAAGAGCGCCGCCGGGCGGGCAGGCAGGTGTCTTGCTCAGCTGTGGCTTGGGGGGCACTTTTTTCAGTGCCATTGTAACTTTGAACAGTCACTAAGCGAACTGTTGTAAGTCGAGGACTACCTGTACTTTATCACTTTTTTCCTTTTTTTTTTTTTGGTCATCAAGTTTTTGACACCTTGCTAGGCGACTGGTGGTACTCAGATGTTGCCATATCCTAAAAGCGGTACAATGGTTGAAAAGGTTGAAAAGCCCTGCTCTACACTGAGTTTAATAGTTCTCATTTCCATGTAAATGTGTATGAGATTACAGCTGAGACCTTAAGTGTTTAAACATATTTTGGATCATTTTGAAAAAAAAATTGCCTTGATGCTGTTTCTTATCTATGATTATGATAATGGTGTTAATATCATAAACAAAAGTTACACGCCAAAATGAATGAGTAGTAGTTGTTGTTTTTTTAAAAAGTCCAGCTGTCCTTAACATTCTTCGCTTAAGAATATCCAGTTCTCATCAAGATGGATATATATGGGTGGATTCATCCCAAATATTCCTAGCTTGCTGAGCAATAATAGAATATCCATGCTTTATTCAGTTATAACAAGGTTTTACAGTTTGTCCATGAAATAAAATAACAGATGATAGTTGTAAAAAACAGCAGCAATTCTGTCACTCTTGATTTTATTTAAATTAAAAATGTCAACTACATCACTATTCTTTGTTTATTTGGGTGCGGAAAATCATCTTCAGATTTTTTTTTTGGGAAAATATGCAGGCACATATTTGTATGTGATGACAAGAAAAATGGCTATAAATTATTCTGCATACTAGCTACCTTCACCACAATGCTACAACCAAAACAAGGAAATCTAGCCATTTCCTGACTTTTTGTACTAAAAGATGCCATATGAAGCCATTTAAAGCTATATAAAGCCATATAACTTTTCATTGGAAAATGATCACAAGATGATGGTAACACATAACCATATCAATATTTTATAATTCACATTCATTACATAAAAATTATAATTCACATTCATTACATAAAAATGTGCTAGTTATCAGATTTAAAAATATTTGGCTTATTAAATTAACTACTTGGGAAGCAGGACTAAAGAAATATAAATAATTCTGATTTCAGAGCAGCTGTTTTCCTATAATATAAAGAGAGATTAACCACTGCTGGCTTTGTATAAATAAGAAAGGGAAAAATTGGCTGAAAAGATTTAATATAGTAAATTACACCATTTTTATTGATTTATTAAATAAGTCTGAAGTACTATCAATTATGAATCATTCTTGGAATAATTAGAAATAATACCTTCATGATAGCGCTCATTCTATTTTAAATATCTGATGCAATGTATTATTTCATTCATTAGTTTTCCATTTAAATGCCACAAGAGGCTAATGCCATGAGCTATATAGTCATATTTTCCCTCATTTATTTATTTATTTTGAACATAACCATTTCTTCTGCATATATGGTAGCATGAATTTAGGAATTGGGAACCAGTCTGGTGTAAGTAGATAAAGGCACCAGGCTAGAAACCAGAGTTTGTGTGTTCCAGTCCATCTTTAGACAGTTAGATGACTTTGAGCCAGTCATTCTCTCTTAGCCCTAGGAAACAGGCAAGGGCAAACTACTGCTGAAAATGTTGCCAAGAAAACTACAGGGCCTTATCCAAATAGTAGTCACGGGCACACAACACACATACACATGTACACAAACAGATTTATGAGTCAGCAAAGAAGTCATTATTCTGTGGATTTCTTCCAACATTATAAAGATTAATAAATGCTCAGCTTTGCGATTAATGAAATGCAATGCATTTTGCTGTGTTTTTATAGAAGAAAGAAAATATAAATTCTAGAATACATTTGAAATGAACATTGTAAATGTAATTTAAAATTGTAGTATGTAATAGTTTTGAAATTGAAAAGCAAGGTGTTCAGAAACAGGAGAGTGTAGATTTTTAAAAATTCTATTTATATTCTGAGAACGTACGTATGTATGTATATTACTGTTGACATATTCCTTATCAAATATACCTGTTCTGGTAAATTACAGGCATAAAACGTTCATAGCCTCTTTGATCAATCTTGTGTGCTCTGTTGACTTTACAAGTCTACAATTTGCATTAGTTTTTCAAGTCAATACTGGAGTGGAAAAAGAGGGTTCCAGGCAGTGGTGGGATTCAAATATGTGAACAACCGGTTCTCTGTGTGGATGCTGCTTCTGGAAGTCCATTCTGGGCCTGGGCAACAAAAAATTAGCTACCGGTTCTGCCGAAGTGGTGCGAACTGGCTGAATCCCACTACTGGTTCCAGGCAAATAGTAAATAGATATGATTTCCCCAATCGAATGATGAAAATTTTGAATAATTTATGAAATTCAACTCTTTGATGGCCACGTAGTCGTTCCTGAAAAATCTTGCTCTCTGCTCAGAAACCAGTGGCCCACAACCCAGTTTAGAGTAGATATTGGAAACTGTGTTGGCAGTACAGCTTTTCTAGACCTATTTCCATATAGGCAGAGATCTGCTTTTCAGCTTGAAACAGTAGTGTCCACCCCTTTATTCAGGCCTTTGCTGTGACTTTTCTTTGGAGAAGAATAATGGAAAAGCAGTCCTGCTACACTTACTTGACCTCTCAGCTGTTTTTGATATCATTGACCATAGTATCATATCACAGATTACTTCTGAGGATTAAAGTTTAGGGCACTTTTCTATTGTACTTCCAGTACTACTGGCAGGGACAATTGATAATTGATAGTAGTGAGTGATTTTTATTTAAAAAAGAACTTCTTTCTTGTCCTCAGTGCTATTTAATGTCTGTAGGTACTGTAGGTGCAGTTATCAGATGATGCAGAGTATCACGTAATGTTGATTAGGAGAGTCTGAGATTCTAGGATCTCTGGGTGCTGTGATGGGCTGGATGAGGCAAAAATAATGATAGCACGATGTCCAATGAGTGGTTATTTTCACAGTTCAGAGAATAGGAATTTTACTTATAGATAGGATTACACTTGTCCTTCTACATATTTGATCATTAAACATTATTTGTACTTAAATCAGATGTCAAACCTTCAGTGGCCAAGTATTTAAATCCCTCCCTACTAGACAAATTTTCCAGTTCTCTAGTATAGAAGTTTCACATATACCCATACAGACAAACGTGGTATAATGCCACATATTTTTATTAAAAGACCAGTGAACCAACTGCAGCCTGATTTCAAATTCCTAATTTGTTAGTAGAGATGAGAATTTAATCTCATGTTACCATTCAGGAGCTTCTCATGCAAGCATTAGAGTTAATGTTAATGTATTTGCAAATAAGCATGATAAATTGCTACGGTATCTACATTTATCACTGTGTGTTATCTAATAATTTTCAGTGGAGAACTTAAGCTATAAATCTAAAATGTCTGTTTTTACAGCAGGTTTTCTGCCATTGATTTATCATTTCTTTTCCATATATTCTTTGCTATCTCTGAGCAACCGTACGATGGGAAAATTATTTTCTGTATTTTTCATTTTTTTATTTAAGAAATTGGTAGTTACTTAGAACCTTACAGGTAAAACATGCCATTTAGACTATTAAGACCAATGCAGAAATCCAAATTAAAGCATTTCTGATATCTAGCCTCCATTTGTTTCAATGAAGAGAAGCCCATTATTTCACTAGATACGTGGCTTTATTGCCAATTTCTTTCGTGTTGAAAAGGTTTTCTTTTTTTCCAAGCTGGAATTTGTCTCCATGATAGCTAAATCCACTATTTCATGTTTTACAATATGAAATAATGAAAAACAGCTCTTAACCTTCAGCATGATATATTTTCAATTATTTGAAGGATGTTATTTCATTCTCCCTCGATTTTTCTCCTCTGAATACTAAACATTCAGTCTCTCTTTGTAGCATTTATTCTTGTCTCCTGTTCATCCTCACTTGCCTGGACTGAATCCTCTTAAACTATAGAGCTTCATAATAGTCTTACCAAAACAGAATAAAATGGAAAGATTATTTCCCATAATTTTAAAATTATATTTTTGTTGATACCACTTAAAATTGTATCTGCCTGCTTATGCTAGTTCATATTCAGTTAATTACTATTCCAGGAACTCCCTTTTTTATCACCAAAATAATACCCTATGAGATATGTTGGTCTGAAAGAGTGATTGGCTGAAAGTCCTCCAGTGAGTTTCCATTTCCATGGCTGAGGAAAAACTTGAATCTTGTCTCCCAGGTAGTAGTTCATCATTTTAACCATTACATTACACTGGCTCTCTTTACTAAGGAAGTTACATAAACAAAAATGTTAATCTAGCAACACTTGCTCTTTACAAATATAGGGTGACTTCTAGTAAATACTGCATGTTTATAAGAGTGTTTTTTAAAGTGTGGTCATAAGATCCCTGGGTGGTTCAAGACCATTACAACGGTCCACAAAATCTAAATTATTTGCCAACCTATATTGAAAAATAATATAGTAATAACAGTATTAAAATCCCATTAAACAATTGTGACAAGCAGTAGCAATGTGACATTTTTAAATTTTAATATGATAAATGTTGATAAGTATAACCAATACAAACAAATGCTCTTTTGGGGTCCTCCAGATTTTTTAAAAGTGGAAAGTGGTCCTGGGAAAAAAAGTGTAATAAACATTATTTATAAGGTCAATCTCTTTAGTATTTGCTCTAAAGGTTGCTCAGATGTTGGTGTCAAATTGATTAAGTTTTAGTTTCCCAGATTGGACGACATTCCTCCTCAGACAACATTCCTACAACTTTTACCTTTTTTCATAATTTTAAAAATATAATTCATAATGATTCCATTACACCATGATTTAGTTTCTTTAGTATTCTATGATGGAATTTTATGAACCTGGAGATTTAAACTCATTCAAAATAAGCAGATATTAATTATGAAACTTAAGTTTCACTCCTGCCCTTTCACAACTGACTGATGTACCTTATGCTTGGAAAAACTGGACCAAAATAGGAATTGTATATAATTTCTTTGCAATCTATTAGTATTGTCCTATTTTCATGGAATAACTGGTATATTGGTTTCACACATGGTCTCTCCATTTTGGCCTTCTTTTGGTAAAATAAATGATAACATGGTGTAATATGTTATATGTTGTTGTTCATCTGAGATTGTACCTACTTTTAATAACTGCTAAGAACTAGATGATTTTTATTACCCCCTGATATGTAAAAACTCAAAGGGGGTGTATTTTATTTTTCAGATGACTGTGAATTTGCTACATCCTGTTTTATAGTCCCTTAAAATCAAGTACTCGCTTTCCCCATCATTTTTAACGCATGATGGTAGAATATATTTGCATTTCTCAGCTTAGATCATTCCAGAAGTTTTGGACTACATCTTCTGTCATCCCATATGATTTTAGCTAAGATGCCATAATGCAGGCGGTTAGAGAAATTCAAATTTGGAAAAATTGGTTTATACCATCTGGCACAATTGGTGGAACTATAACATATAAGAACTCCCGGCTTCACAACCAATGAATGAATAGTAAAGAGGCTCAGTGCACTACAGTACAAGATTTCTATAGTTTCTATAGTTTCAATAGTTCTATGAGGAAATTTATCATATAAGCACTAAATGAGATTTCCAAATAAGTATGGAAAACACAAGAGCTCTGAACTATTTTGCATCTGACTATCCTGCTTTTCATAGGTGCCTTAATTGTATTTTCAAATGTTTGTCATCCTTTGTACATCTTATTTGGAAACAAGCAACACTGAATTATATTTTAATTTGCTCTTCTGTTTCTTCCAGGACTGGTAGCTGCTTGATATTTCAGAATGCCACTGGTAAAAAGAAACATAGACCCTAGATATCTTTGCCATACAGCTCTGCCACGAGGCATCAAGAATGAACTGGAATGTGTTACTAATATTTCCTTGGCAAATATAATAAGACAATTAAGCAGTCTAAGTAAGTATTTAATTTATTAAGAATTAATTTATTTTAAAGATAAATTTCATATGGCCAAATCTGTGTGGCTTTATCCTGAATCCTATTTCATCATGTTCATTTTTTTTAAAAGATGCATTATTCTCCCAGTCCATGTATTTAACAAAATGTATTATGTGTAGTTTTCTTTATGTATATTGTGAGTATGAGATATACATAATACATGTATACATATACATATATGTGTATATATAATGTGTACGCATATATATATTTATATTGTGTGTGAACATATAAAACATAATTAATAGGTCCATAATCACTGCATTCTCCTGGAATATTTCCCCCCTCATATTCCACCCATCAGAAAATCGAAGTAGGTTTAATTTCAAATCTGGACCTAAAGGAGACTGTAATAAGTGTAGTAAATTAATCTCACTAAATGTTAATTCAAAATGGAAATTATGCATGCTTAAACAACTTTCCAGGAAGAGATTCTTAGCAACTGACTAATAATTACAATTATAATCTTTAGTCAATGTAGGTCAGTGGTGGCGAACCAATGGCACGGGTGCCAGAGGCGGCACTCAGAGCCCTCTCTGTGGGCACGCGTGTCGTCGCCCCAGTCCTAGGCCTTCAGCTGGGTTTTATAAAACCTTTTCGCTTTAGGCCATGGACAAAAAAAAAAAAGGTTCAATCAGTCAATTTCAACTTCTCGCAGGGAAAAAAAAAAATCTTGCAAAGTTGGAATTGATTGATTGAACTTTTTAGTCCCACCCAGTCTGCCGTTACCACCGCAGCCACGCCCACCCAATGGGCCACACCCACCCGGCACTCGACGATGCATATGTGGGTTTTGGGTTGCAGTTTGGGCACTCAGTCTCTAAAAGGTTCGCCATCACTGATGTAGGTTTTTTCAGATGTGGTTGAGTCTCTGTTTCTTTTAAAACAGGAAACACACAGAGACCAGGCAAAAAAGATGTTTATATTGCCTTATATGTCCCTTCTGGCATACAAACAATGCACATGATGTTCAAGAGAGAAAGAGTGAGGTAAAATGCATGACTTGCACAGTGTAATATTTCTGCTAATAGCAGTAGCGCTTAGACTTATATACCACTCCATAGTGCTTTACAGCCCTCTCTGCATATTGCCCCCAACAATCTGGGTCCTCATTTTACTGACCTCAGAAGAATGAAAGACTGAGGCAACCCTGAGCCAGTGAGACTCGGACTGCCATGGCCAAAGTTTGCCCTCTCTGTCATGCATTTCTATTCTTGGAGAAACTGCCAATTTCTGCTATATGAAGGGAAAGATCAGGATAAGCAGTTTGCAATCTCTACCTAATAAACTCCTAAATTTATATAGCAATGATGAATGAAGGGAAAGATTAAGATGGGCAGTTTGCAACCTCTATCTAATAAACACCCAAATTTATATAGCAATGATGCATCTATTGCAAACAAGTTCGGGGAAAACATAAATCAGTTCAACTGCATCTTCCAAATAATATCCTTTAGTGCCAAAGAAGTTTCTCTGTATTGGTAAGGGAATATCACTAAAAGGATGACCCTTTGGATCATGGGTTGTCTAACTGTACTACATAAAAAACCTGCATAAGTTGGTCTCCTGAGCTAAATTCAGAATATTGCTTATGATCTGTAAAGCTCTTCAGAAATAAAGCATCCTCCCTCTATAATATCTTTATTAGATACCTTTCTAAGGCTCTCTTACTATGTAAGATATAATTGAAGTTTACTGAATAAAGGGCTTTCAAAATTTTGTATTTTGGCTGTGTAATATTGAAAGCATGTTTTCCTGGTACTTGCCTTAATGACATTTTATGATTGTGCATTTTTTTAAAAAAATTCTCCATCTTTTAGTTAGCTTTTATTTTCTCTATTGATTATTTTATCTTGCATGCTATTATTTAAATGACTTTAAATAACTTACATTGCAAGTTATTTAAGATTGACCATATCATTGATGGCTTGATGCCCCACAGCAGCTGTTCCCAAATTAAAGAAAATAGTAGCTCCCCCCCCCCAAAAAAAATCCAGGCTATTCTAGCTTCTCTCTGTCTCCCTCCCTCTCTCTCCTATTTTGTTAACTGATCTTCATGATAATCTGATACTGAGCCATGATTTTATTCATCAAGTCAATGGTAAAATAATTTGTAAATGAAGGAGAAAAGGGGAAATAAAAAATGATCCCATGGTTGTCGTTAAACAAGTTAATGCTCTGTGAATATTATGTTTATTATTAGCTTGGGTAAGCTTTCTACTTCATTTTGTTTTTCCTTTTGATTTCCAGTTTTGTGCCAGGGAATCTATTGAGGTTTAGACAGAAAATGCATTTTATTCTGAGCCCAGAACATCTGAAATTGATATTCTGAGCTTAGAACACTTTATACATGCATATTATCTGTACAGTTAGAAAAATCTATGCTTACAGTGATGCTGGACTCTGCAGGCAAAATCTTACAGCCTGATAGCATTCTGAAAAATACTGCTAGGTTGGCTATCTTTTAGTGAAGAGACCTACATTAATTTAAGCACATAGTTAGAGGGTTTTTGTTGTTGCTGCTGTTAAGATCAATGGGCATGGTCTTACACAAAGCTTGAATACAACATTTTTCACTTGGCTGTTGAATTAATATTTTTGAACATGTTCTGCCAATTTGTGTAGGCTTCTAAATGTCACTAAATATAATTCTAAGCAGCATTTGTAAATTTGATTCAAGTCTTTCTCTGTGGAAACTAAAACAAGGACCAGCATGTGTGAAACAAATATATCACCACATGGATTATTCATTGAGTTTCTAACATAATCATCTTGAGTCTCATGACTACATTAGTTGTTGAAGTTTCAAATATCCTGAGAAGATATCAAATTCCGGATTCAACTACCCTTAAATAGATTGTCCCATACATGGCACTCTTCAAGTGAAAAGTGTGAATATTTCTTGAAACAGTATTATGAGAATACCAGTGATAAGTATCGTATATGTATAAAAGATTTATTAGAGTTGACTAGAGTTACAAGGTTTTAACCCAGACATAGTTGCTTTAAAATGTGTGTGTGTGTGTGCATGCGTGCACGCACATGTATGCATATGCCTGTGTTAAATCTGCAATAATTAAAGGTTTTCTTCAGATAAATAAATAAAAATGCCCCTTAAAATTGAAATATTTTCTTGCATCTTTTTTTCTTCCAACTAAATCATTAAATGACTTTTTATCAACAAAGTGGAATAGAATAGAATAGAACAGAACAGAACAGAGCTGGAAGGGACCTTGGAGGTCTTCCAGTCCAGCCCCCTGCTCAAGCAGGAGAACCTATACTGTCTCTGACAGGTAAATGTCTAGTCTCTCCTTAAAAATCTCCAGTGATGCCCACAAAGTGATTCTTCCAGGAAGAGGTTGAACACAAAGAACCAAATATAAGAAATAATATTTGTGCATGAGCTGTGGTGGCACTGTGGTTAGAATGCAGTACTGCAGGCTACTTCTGCTGACTCCTGGCTGCCACCAGTTTGGCAGTTCGAGTCTCATCAGCTCCATCCTTCCGAGGTTGGTAAAATGAGGACCCAGATTGTTGGGGGCAATACACTGACTCTATAAACCTCTTAGAGAAGGATGTAAAGCACTATGAAGGGGTATATAAGTCTTAAGTGCTATTGCTAAGTGCTATTGCTATTCCAAATAGAAGAAACTATAGTAGGGTTTCAAATATTCAGCAATTCTGTTTGGATCTTCAGTAAAATACTTAACTGATTAGTCAAAATAATTATATTTAAAGCTGCTAGATGTTCAGTATTTGTGGGGGTTTTTTACATATGTGTATGGAATTATGAATAAGTAACCACTATACTTCAGTGCTATTTTATTACTATGGTAATATTCTTGCACTTTTAGTTGCATTAATCTTACCATGAACATTCCATTCTTTCTCTTGATTAAAATAGTTTTGGAATCCGTTTTATTTCATTTATAACATTTCCACAGACTTTCATTTATAATACATAGCAGTTATGCAGGTTTCAGATTCTAAATACCTATAGCTCCAAGCAGTGGGGGAAAGAAACACCAGATGCTTAAACATCCAAAAAAACACCTGGGAAAATTATTGAGAAAAATTGGATAATTCTTGTATCATGAAATAAAGCATACAAGCTCTTAAGGACTTGAGCAAGCTGCTGTTAATGGGCATTTCATTTGTGACTATATACAGGACTCCAGTAAAAAATATTTATTGAAGTTTCTCCTATGTATTAGTCTAAGTGCCACAAAACTGTTGCTTTCAGTGCAATAGACCAATATAGATATCATACTATCTTGACATTTTTAAGCCTGCATTTTTATTGCATGATGTATGTCTAAAACGAAAGTATGATACAACAATCCAAGTCCTTTGAAGCATGTTCATATTCTTAGCCCTATTTTTAAAAACTTCCTTTTGCAGGTAAATATGCAGAAGATATCTTTGGAGAACTTTTCAACGAGGCACATAGTTTTTCTTTCCGCGTGAATTCCTTACAAGAACGTGTGGATCGTTTATCTGTCAGTGTTACACAACTTGATCCAAAGGAAGAAGAGCGTGAGTTTTTACAAAAATAGTTGATGCATTACTTTATGGCTTGTACCAGACGTGGTCATCATTTGTAAATATTGGTACTGAAGACACTTTTATCTATTATTTCCAGTTAGCAGATGTTGCGCTATAAATCTGAAGCAAACCAGTAAAAACAGCCTTTAAAATATGCCATTGAGAACATAAAATACATGGTTGAGAACATGTAAAAACTGTTTTCAGTATTCCACTGAATAATCTGTGTTCTGAGAGATCAAATTTCAGTTAGGTCTGTTTGAAAGCAGATTTCAGGAGATATTTGCCATAAAGTAGTTGCCATGCTGATACATGTCACGGCTGAGAGTCCTGCGCAAGGCTAACAAATAGTGATATAATTGATTTGTAAAAACTCCTGAGGTTTTTAATTGGTTAGATGAAGAAACTGAAATTTGATCCAAAAATATAAGTGGTAGGTCTCTGTTTCATGATTGCAAAACTAGTTGAATATGAATATATTTCTTCCATAAAATTCTGTTCATGACTTGGATATAATCCTTGAACTGGTAGTGGTGTTTAGGAAGCCCCGTAATCAGCTTTGATTTGGTAGCCACTGTGTGCCTATTCCTGGAAAAGACAGTTTTGCTATATTTTTGAAGCTGAGACAGGTAGTTAGATCCTCTGTGTACTGCTCTGGGCTCCTTCAGGAAAAAGCACAATATAAAGATAGCAGTAATTGTAGTACAATAGAAAATATATGCCAATAATATTAGTGAGCAATACACTAGTAATATATTAGTGAATGGTGATAATGGAGAATCAGCAATGAAGTTTATGAAAAAAATGTGTGACATTTTGAAAGAATGTAGTCTTGTGGAAATGATAGATTTTCTGAAAGGGTGAGAAGGAGGAGGAGGAGGAGGGGTGTAGGAGCTGCTTGGATATAGGGAGTCACCTTATAATCACAATTGGGACTGGGATTGCTACCAAAAATTGGTATGTTTATTTCCAATTTCAATTGCTTATGGTTTCTTGTCATAGTAATATTAGTTCTAATTTCAGAATGATCATTGCCTCACTTCCACTAGGTGTATTGAGCACAAAATCCTCCACTTTTGTTTCTTCTGTTCAATCATGTCTGATTCTTGGAGAGAGTCTGGACAAGTTCTTACAGTTTTCTTGGCAAGGTTTTTCAGAAGTGGTTTGCCAGGGCTGAGAGAGTGTGACTGCCCCAAGATCACCCAACTGGCTTTGTGCTGATTTCTAGCCTAATGCCTTAACCACAACACCAAACTGGCTCTTTTCCTCCACTTTACAGAATCATAATTGTCATTGTAGTTACTATGTAGAAGCATTCAAAGCATTGCTCTGAAAAGCATGTTGTTGTGAGTTTAACATTCTTCTCCTTGAAGCGTGAAAGAAGACAGGTCTTCTAAAAGACTTGGCATAACTGCTTAGAAGGCTTTCCCAGATATTTGTTTTGTGTACATGCACACAAGACTTCTGTTAAGGTTGCAGTGTAATGAAGCAATTGGAAATAAAGAAACATATCATAGCAATTAGGTAAAGCCTTTGACATATGAGTAGTGAGCTTCCAAAGTATGTGGCCGCTTTAATACTTTTAGGAGAGATGTTTTTACACAGCCTTAATTTTTAATGAGCAGATCCTAACAATTCCAATGTCCTGTTTTCTTATGAAGTGCAAACTTTAGTATAACCTTCTCTGAATACTAGAGCTTAACACACTAACTGTGTAAATAATTATCTTCTCTTCAGTTTCGCTGCAAGATATAACAATGAGAAAAGCTTTCCGAAGTTCCACAACTCAAGATCAACAGCTCTTTGACCGCAAGAGTCTTCCAATCCCTTTGCAGGAGACTTATGATACGTGTGAACAGCCGCCACCACTCAACATCCTTACCCCTTACAGGTTATCATTTCAAAAATCTATATCCTATGTTTATATTATGCATTTATTATTTACTGGGATAATAATTTTCAAAGGATTCAAGGATTTCATTTGAGATCCCAATTCTTTTTCATCAAAAGTCATATGCAACTTAAATTTCACAAATTATTAGAGCAACTGATAATTCTAAGGTTACATAATTGAGTATCTAGTATCTTGTATTTGTTTGATTGTTCATCATGATTATATTATTTTATAATACATAAGCAAATGATTTATATCTATTCCTGGCCTAGCTAATGCTGTATTGCCAATGTCTAGGGAACTTTATTTCCCCAGTTCTTCCTGTCTTACTAGGAAATATTAAGGATTTCATTTGGAACTTTCTACAAGAAAAGCATGTGCAGCAAGCTGTAATGTACAACATCTTGTCACACTTAAGCTTGTACTAGAGGTTGGATCAAAGTCCTTTTATTTATTTATTTATTGGATTTTTATCCTGCCTTTATTACTTTATAAATAGCTCAAGGCAGCAAACATACCTAATACTCCTTCCTCCTATTTTCCTCACAACAACAACTCTGTGAAGTGGGCTGGACAGAGAGAATGACTGGCCCAAAGTCACCCAGCCAGTTTTCTTGCCTGAGGTGGGACTAAAACTCACCATCTCCTGGTTTCTAGGCCAGCACCTAACCTCTAGGCCAAGCTGTCCTGTTATGTACACAGAATGTTCTTTTCAGCAACTAAAGAGTCTTGTAGTCAAGTCTAGCCCAGACTATTGTTAAAGTATTTTGTTTGTAATGTTCTGAAGAAGAGAACATGTTTCTGGCATTAAAGGGCATAAAATATTTGATTGATTTGCCCCTGAGCATCTGCTGAGTGCATTTCCCTCATTATGAAGCATGTGGTTCCATTCTCAAGCTCTTTTTTTTTCAACCCATCTGATTAGAATTTTGCAACCAAAATAACCTTTCAAACAAATTATTTACTAAGAAATTATATCATTAATTTCTATTATATTCACCTTTTGCTTATATTTTTCATATATGATTTTATATATTAACAGATTATTAAGTTAGTACATAAAATTCTGCAATGAGCTTAGCACTGAAGCTCCTTTTCAAAATCCATGAAACAAATAATAAAATTTAAATGGGCATTACATAATGAATTTTACATGGTCTTTAAATATTTAGACATACAATGAAACATTTGCCATGATTTGTGTATTCAATAATTTAAAATTTGGGTCCACTTGTTATTGCCCCCAGATATGGTTATCTATTGAATTAACATCATCTAATTTTAATTTCTGCCATTCCTTCAATGTGTGCTTTATAGATCAGTGTCAGTTATTTTCCTTGGAAATTAAAATGCACCTTTTCCCCTGTTTGTGTATGTAGGTATGCTCTGCTTAAGACTTCATCCTGCTAGAAATGTATTCTTCTTTTGGAGATGATGTTATAATCTCAGATGTTATCATTCAATCTGTATTTAATAACATTTTACAATGTTGCTTTGTCTTTAGAGATGATGGAAAAGAGGGTTTAAAATTTTACACGAATCCTTCATATTTCTTTGATCTATGGAAAGAAAAGATGTTACAAGATACAGAAGATAAAAGAAAGGAAAAGAGAAAACAGAAGGTAAAAGATACTGCTTTTGACCAAAGATACAATGAAACAAAAGTAGCCCCATTAAGGCAGCCATTAAAATCATGTAATTTCCTAAACATAATAAAGCTTATTTAAATAATAAGAACCAGCAAAAGTAGTAGAAATGCCCTCTGGAAAATCAAAAATTCATATAAAAAATGGGGAAGAGATGCAAATTAGATAAAAAAAGAATTGTCATTCCATCAGTTCAGGCCTGTGATATATTTACTTCTATCTTCTGTCAGGTAGAAGTTTTGTTTCCTATATGATAAATTCTATAATGGGAAATAGAATGGATTGAACTTTGGTTCCTAGCAATGCAAATTATGAACTTGCTGATTTTGGCTTGAATAAAGAAGGATTTTCCCTGTTGTTAACAGAGTTAGCATAGCGATTCAAACTTATTTATATAATCATGAGCAAAAGTCTTTCTGCAAAGTAGTAAAAATAAATATTGCTAGCCTATGAATACTTGTACATAGATACTGAGCCTTGTGGAACAGAATAAATTATCTTCCTTGTTTTAGGTTATCTCTTGCCTTTTAGTCTCAAGTGGTATATCTGGTCTAGATTGCTTATAAGGCAACTTATAATGGATGTAAAAATGAATGAATGAATGAACCTTTATTATCAAAGTATAACATGTATACAGTGAGATTGGCTGAGCCTCCCTCCGTGCCCCCCCCCCACAACATTTTATGCAGTTAGAAATCCATAAACACAGAAGGGTTTTCACTCAGACTCCTATCCCTATCCTTCGCTTGGGTGTGCTATAAGGAAAGTATAAGGATCTCCTTAATGGAATATTTGTGTCATTGTGATGATGGTCGAGTCAAAATTATTGAACACATTCTCTTCTACTGTAATTATTACCAAGACATTTGTATTACATTTACCTACCCATTACTTTTATGGCTGCTAGCCTGTACAGATTAATTTTACATCCATTTATTGCTTCCAGAAAACAGTTGTTATTGCATTCAGATAAGTTCACATAAGTTCTATGTGACAGCATATAAAATATGGCAGGAACCTTAGCCAAGAGATGTTAATTGATAAAAGTATTTCGTATACATAAAGATTCAGTTTTTGTAGAAATGCATAATATTTTAATTTGGTTAGGTTTTTATTTCAGGATATTTTAGGTCATGTAAGTTTATAAATTTATACTTTCTAGCTTTGTAGATTTTATTTTCGGAGGCATTTTATAACACAAACCTTATAGCATCTCGAGATCTTAAACTCATTAGTTCATAATGTTCAGTTATAGTCATTATATCTATAGTCAACTTAACCTTATAGGTATTTTATAATAAATATAATACTAGAAATCGCCTTTTTGTATTACATACAATAATTTCAAGAAACTGCCACAGAGCCATTAGTAAACAGCCCAACCAAAGAATCCCTAAGAGCGCCACCACCCACCCAGACAGGCAAGACACCAGAATATATACAGACAGCAAACAGACTCCTTACTAAGCACTGATGATGTTACCTAGTTAGGGTAATGAAACGTCTGCAAGAAAACAAGCAAGCTCAGAGAGCACCAAGGACACCTCATTTCAACCCTGAGCTACAAATATTCTCCTTCATTGGTACAATAATTCCATGATTACTGAAGTACATTGTTTATTACTTACATCTTATACTGCTGAATGATGAAAATGTGAAGGAATTATCACGGACAATTTAAATGTTTAAATGTTATATCCTTGTTGTAATTAAAAGAAAACATATGTTTCTGGCGGATTCTTTTATGTTCTGAGCAGAACTCTTTCAGTGTCAGGTTTCCTATGTTTTTTTAATAGCAGAAGAATCTCGATCGTCCTCATGAACCAGAAAAAGTGCCACGGGCTCCTCATGACAGGCGCAGAGAATGGCAGAAGTTAGCCCAGGGACCAGAACTCGCGGACGATGATGCCAACCTTTTACATAAGCATATTGAAATTGCTAATGGCCCTGCCTCACATTTTGAGACCAGGTTCGTTTTTTTTTAAACTCAAAGTTTGAAACTAGCTCACTTAGGTTCTTTGTATGAATTTCAAGCTAGCTGTCATCCTTACGTTCTATAATTAGGGGTAATTTTCTAGAAGCGTCCATAATTTGACATTGCTGTAATAGATCATTGCTGTATGTCATGCCACCTTACACTCATGATTGGACTTGTAATTTTCTTTCCCATGGAGGGCTTTTGAAGGCCTTGCTCTCCAGACAACCCTCTCCTGCTCCTATATGTGTATGTGTGTATAATAGCAGTGATGATGATGGTTTGCTATTTGCTTTGGAGTTAGCAAAACTGAATTTACAATTTCTGTTCCTGCATTCAGTGCACATCTTCAGGGTTCAGAGTTTATGACAATTACAAAACAAGGTGTCAGGTGTGTATATTTCGTTGTCATGTGTTAAGTTTCCTTATTGACCTTCTATTACTAACGGTTTTATGCCCTCTTCCTCCATAAGTATTGAAATAGTGGGCTAATTTTCCTTTTGAGAGAAATGCTTTTCTTACAACGGCAATGAAATCAGAGACTAAAATGAATTTAACATATGTACATATGGATTTATTTCCGTTCAGACCGCAAGCATATGTGGAACACATGGATGGACCCTATTCTCTTTCTGCATTACCATACAGCCAAATGAATGAACTTCTTAACAGGGCAGAAGAGCGTGTTTTAGTAAGACCACATGAACCTCCCCCACCCCCACCAATGCATGGAGGAGGAGATGTGAAACCCATTCCACCCTGTGTTAGGTAAGAAGCAGTTAAAAGGAAATGTCAGAGTGCCTTGGCAATAGCTGACACTGACAGACTATAAGTTGTAGGTACAAAATAAGTAAGTAAGAAAACAAAAATCCATGAAATATCTATTTCCTATTTGCTAAGTCTGAGTACTTTGAGGCTCTTTAATATGCTTTGTTCTTAGAGGTTTTCCTATGCGTTTATTTAATAAATAGATTTATTGCCATTAATTATGAGCCAGTTCAACATTTATAGTCATCAAAATGGAAGTAATAAAATAATATAAAAGTCTAGAAAGCTACATATTCAGCTTAAAACTAAAAAGAGGAGGAAAAATCTGAAATCCACATATATGTAGTCCTTGTTTAGTCCTTGTGTACTGCCTCATATAGGAACTGTTCGCAATTACAGTGATGATGAAAAAGTAACTTTGCGACCAATCTTTGCATTTATGTCCTTTGTAGGTCTGTAAGCAAAGGAAAGCTGAATCAGGATTGCAAGCACAGTCACCATTTCACTTAGGGACTGCTTCATTTAACAGCCAAGTTGCCAGTTCATATTGTCATTAAACAAGGACTACCTGTAGACCATATCATAGTAATTGGCACAATTAGCTACCATTATGTAAATCCCTTTCATTAGGCTATGCTGTCCAAGAAAAGAGATACCTACTAGAATTGTGCGGTGATGCAGATTCTAAAGGTAAAAGTGATTTGGTCCATGCATAGGTAGCAGACTGCAATTGTCAGCATCTCCTTAAATTAGACTCACCTTTTCCTGGGATTGCTCAGCCTTTTTAAACAATTGCTGAGGAGTGACATGGATGTCCATGTGTCCTTCTAAGCACCTTTTATTTTTCAAATCTAAACTGCTCTTATGGCATACCAAATGAAAATATAGATTGTAACCAACCAGTAACTGTTGTTAGACATAGTTAAGGCATCAGACTAAGATTGGGAAGATTTAGATTCAAGTCTGTCCCCAGCCATGAAATTTGCTGGCTGACTCTGAGCCACCACTATCTTTCAATTTGGGGGAAAATATAGAGGAAAAGGTACCATGTACATTTTCTTCAGTTCCTGGAGGAAAGATGTTATATAAAGCTAGCAATAAACAAACAAACAAATAAGATCGCTTGATTTCCAGTAATAATGATGACTCTAGGAACACTTCAAACCATGTACAATTCTAAAAAATGTAAGAATAAGGGCCAATGTTTTTGGCCCCATCTCTGGGAGGAAGCTCTGAGGCCTGCAAAAATAATGTTGGCTCTGCCATTTTTACACCTGCTGTAAAATCTACCAAAATCTAAAGTCTACTCCAAATTCTACTTCACTCTGAGGTGTAGAGGTGTAGAGAGTGATCATAAGGAAGAAGAACAGTGTTTCACACTCCTGTTGTGGAGGACTCACAAAAGAGAAACTTGCCTCCCTTTGAATAATTTATTCTTAATGCCAGGCATTCATCATCTGGGCTCTTAAACATTTTAATACATTTTATCATCATCTTAAGCAATGCATTATCAGTTATTTAATTATTGTAACAAAATGTTCTCTACTTTGACAGATTTGTCTATTTAGTGCTATGTTATAAATAGATTGAACTCTAGTTTCATTTTCACATGCTTTTCTTTATTAAATTCCATATTTATTATTTTATTATTTTTATTTCTGTTATATGGTGTTTTTATATCCTTGAGTCGCCATGTGAGAGTAGGCGGCAATATAAATTTTCTAAAATAAAATAAAATAAATATTGTCAAGCAAACCATAATTATGTGACATCTCAGGAAAAAATTACAAATAAATATATCATTTCTTTTCTGATTAACACTATAACTTGGTTATACAATTTCAGAAATTAAATGTTAAACAATATGTGTTAGATATGGGATCTAGTATGACCGATTTGCACATTCAAAATATTTGCATGTTCTGAAATCATTATTGATACTTAGAATGTGATTACAGCTAATTTCCATTCTTCTAATTGTACTCATTTTCAGTATTTTTTTTTATCCCAGCTCTGCTGCAGCTTTGATAGAAAATCGCCCTCAGTCACCTGCTGCTGGCAGAACTCAAGTCTTTGTGAGTCCCACTCCTCCTCCACCTCCTCCCCCTCTTCCGTCTGCTCTATCTACTTCTTCATTAAGATCGGCAATGACTTCCACACCTCCCCCTCCAGTGCCACCTCCTCCCCCTCCTCCCACCACTGCTTTACAACCTCCAGCTGTCCCTCCACCCCCTGCACCGCTACAGATTGCTCCCGGAGTTCTTCATCCAGCTCCACCTCCCATAGCCCCTCCCTTAGCACAACCCTCTCCTCCCATCACTAGAATTGCCCAAGTCTGCGAGCCCATTCCAGTTCCGCCAAGTGAAATGCAAGGACTCCCTCCGCCACCTCCTCCTCCTCCACTGCCCCCTCCTGGTATTCGTCCCTCATCACCAGTTTCAACTCATTCTCACCCGCCCAGCTCTACTGTCCCAGGCCCTCACCTTCCCATATTGCCTCCATCCCCACCATCCCAAGTCACTCCTGTTGAACCCAAACGGCACCCATCAACACTACCCGTCATCAGTGATGCCAGAAGTGTCCTCCTTGAAGCAATACGAAAAGGTACTAGCTATCTGTGGATCCATTAGCAGGGCTGCACACTTGTTGAAGTATATATTCTTTTTGCAGGTTTAATGTTTTTTTTTTTAAAAAAAAACTATGTGTACTTAGCATAGAGTAAGCATGTCATCTTAAGCAAATTGCTATATGGATTTTTTTTATAAAACTTCATTTGATTCTAGATAGTTATTTATCCTTGGATGGAGTTTATAATAGCTCTACATAAATGTTAGCAAAAAGAGTTCATGCACAGTACAATGTTGAGGACATAGTTTGTGAAAGGGTCCCAGAAGCATATTATATATAATATTAAGTTTTGACAACAACAAAAACCAGTATATAATTGATGCATACCAAGCAGCTGCTCTCAGTTTTTCTTTCTCTTGTTCACTCAAGATTTTATTTTTCTAAAAAAAAAAAGGCAGTTATATTATTGTGCTTTGTTATCTGGTTGAAATCATTAGCACAAGTGACACAATAGCTTAATTTCTCAATATTGTTTTATTAACTTAAATAATTGGGAGATAAGGAGTGGATAACTAGATAAAACTATATTCTGATTTATGTTTTAAACTATTTGAAATTCAGGAATCTTGATCAGAATTGGGTTTGTTTTCTAATAAACATGGTATATTCTTGGTTTTGGAAGAACCAGAAAGTTTGGGCCTGTTCTAAGGCTATAATTTATATGGCATTTTTTCAAAAAAATTTACAGCAAAGAAGTAGATATTTTTCAAGGAAGCTTTTGAAATATCTTTTGTTATTAAATTTCTATAAAAATAATCCATATCCATTATCTTACTTTATCTAACCACTTTGCTGTAATTTGCTTCCCATGCAACTGTGCTTCACTTTTAAATCAGAAGCACCCAGACCTTGGAACGTTTTGTATAGCAGCAGTTTGCATTAATAATCAATTGGTATATTCTTAATTGAAAATATTAATATTCTACTTTAAAGTTTATGAAGGTTATTACTGTAATGATCCTATTTTTGTAATTGCATTTTACATTCATACATTTCTGTCCATAGTTAAAGAATAACTTAACAATTTCCTTCTTAATTTCCTCTCCCTTCTTTATTAAACTAGTTTGTATGTCCCAAACAAGATGCCTAATGGTACAAAGTACACAGCATAGTGCCTGAGGCTGGTTCCCTCTCCAGCTCGATGCTTTACTTAGTTGGATCTGATTATTTGTATTCTTGCCATTTAAAATAAATAAATAGATTTGGGAAGCTAGCATGTTGTAAAGCAAAGCACAGCACCAGCCTCAGGCATTTCTGCAGTATCAACAGTGCCTCTGTTGCACCTTTGAGGCAGATTCAGAAAATAAAATATTGAGGGGCTGAAATTCAGTATTTTCTTTGGGAGTGTGCCCATTATCTCAGAAAAACAACAAGAAAAGTGTTAAGAGAACATCTTAAGAAACTAAAAGGATAATAGAGAACAATTGTACCTGATTTTTTTTTCCAGTAAATGCTTTGTGATCATCCATACCAACCATGACAGGCATTTTTTTTTTTTTTTAGAGAACTTACAATATGATGTCAAAATAATGTATAAGCCTGCTGACACAGGCAAAAAATGGGGACCCCTTAAATAACAGATGGTTTTGGTCACCCACAAGAGACTGGATAATATGTAAAATTGTTTGACAGCCTAAAAAAAAAAAAATTCCAAGAATGCTTTTGAGGACTGTACTGTCCAGAGGCATTTGTAGAAAATGACTGTATGAATGGCTCAGTTGTTGGGAAGTTGCCATCTTTGTCTTTTTGTTGTTGTTGTTGTTTTTAGGAAAAAAGAGAAAGGTAAGGTGACAGGATCAACTTTTAAAAGTTTGCCTTCTACTAAATGGGTGTTTTATGACTGAGATTATCTCATTGGTAGCCATTTGTTAAAAGTGCCCATGATGTGTTCTCAGACGTCTGAGAATTATCTGAACCAGAAAAATTAGGTACTCCTAAGTAAGCTATAAAAGTGCATACTGTTAATTGAAGATTCTTATGGAAAACAAATTAGTCCATGTTGCCATGCCGAATATAGATGGCTTGCAAAATACATGTTAGTTATTTATAATTTTTTTGGTGATATTCTAGGTATTCAGTTGCGTAAGGTTGAAGAGCAACGTGAACAAGAAGCTAAACACGAGCGTGTCGAAAATGATGTCGCCACCATATTGTCTCGCCGCATTGCTGTGGAATACAGTGATTCAGAAGATGATTCAGAATTTGATGAAGTTGACTGGTTGGAGTAAAATGATTATATGCTACAAAACTGAATGCTAGTGTCCATTGTGGTGCTTGTTCTTTGAAAATGTTTGGTCATTTCTAGTGTTTTTGTATTTTCTTTATATAATCTATGTTTTTCTACTTTTTATTTCAAAAAATGTTGGCACATCTTTGGAACTAAATGTTTTACAGTGAGACAGTTCTTTAAAAAGAGCACCATTTTGCTCCAGTAGACCATTAAGTATTAAGCATGGGCAACTGTTGATAGAGTAGCAGACTACATTTTCTGGCATTTAACTGTGCACTTCGTGAATTTTAAGTTATGAAGGCAATTAAGTCTGAAGTTTCAAGGGCAACTGCATGTACTAATAAGCTTTATTATATTACATTGCTAATGCTGAAAAACTTGGAAGAAAAGGGTGTTCATCCATCCGGCACTGCAATCCAAACATTTCAATGGACCTTAAGTATGATATGAACTTGAAGGATTTACACCCTTGTGTAACCCACTGCCTTGATTACATCTGTACAGGACTTGTAGTTTTAGCAGCACTGGAATACTGAAAGAAAAGGGAATATGGATTTTGGGGGAAATTTATTGGTTTTTTTTAAATTAAAGAATTATGGCCTTATTTGAATGCTTTGGCAATTTTCTTTCTTTTTAACCTGTTGTGATATTTTCCCTGCTTAAAATTTTGATTTTTCTCCCCTTGTGAAACATCTGACTTAGTCATTCTGTGTAATTTATGTAACTGTTAAAAATAACCGTTCAGTTTAAAATAAATGGTTTGTTTTAAATGTTCCTGGTTGTTGCTTTTTGCCATAGAATAACTCATAACATTCAAGACCATATTGAATGTTAAATAATAATGTCTAAACTCTACAGTGATTTTACATATATAGAAAGCTTTTTCACTCTTTGAAGAATTCTAACAAGTTACCTATTTTTCTTGGCCATGTAGGATACATCAGAGCAGGAACATTTTTGGCCTCAAAATACACATGCAGTTGGTGATGGTTGGGGACCATATATACAGACACTGTGCCACTTCTGCATAGAGAGCACTGGAGAAACAAAATTAAAATGGCTTCTTCTATTATTTTATAGGCAGCTGAACCTGATTTTTTTCCCTATTACTATTTTCATAGGCAGAGAGCCAGTTTGGTGTAATGATCAAGGTAACAGGCTAGAAACCGGGAGACCATGAGTTCTATTCTCAGGCATAAAGCCTGTTGGGCAACATTGGCCAGTCATTCTCTCTCCACCCTCAGTAGCAAAAACAACCCACTTCCGAAAAATCATGCCAAGAAACTGCAGGGATTTGTCCAGGCAGTTACCAAGAGTCAATGCTGACATAAAGGAACTAAAAAAAAAAAATCTGTAGGGAGGAGACAAGTGAAAAAAAATTAATTGTGCCCTCAAAACTTAAAACTCTGTGATATAGCTGATGTTGCATACCACATCTGGATGCAAGTACAAATGCAAAGACCAATTTTAATGTTACACTATCACAATGCATAATCCATCATTTCTTTGTCACCATGGTTTAACAGACATCTAGGAAACAATTATTAAGGGAAAGGGACAGAATTTCTTACTGCGTTCCATTCTCCCTGCCATCAACATTGGTAAAAATTATTTTGAGGGAAGGGACTTGCATAGATGACTTTCTTTACATTCCATCTTCAACACAGTTGAACTTTTGACAGCTCACCAAATAGCTACTTGCTGGACTGTGAAGAGTCTGATTAAAGTGTGGTAAAAGACTCCTTGCACAGCCTATTCCCCAGCATAATTAAGGCAGTGACAAAGGGACGTGGAAAAACAATGTTCAAAGCTACAGAGAAGACCATGAGAGCGTCATGAAGTCCACAAAACATAGGTTACAAATTCCTGTTCTATACACCAGTGATTCTCAACTTCAGCAACAATAAGATGTGTGGACTTCAACTCCCAGAATTCCCCATGCTGACTATAGACTAAAGAGAGGTGGGAAATCTGTGACCTTATATGTGGCATTGGACTCCAAATACTGCTTACCATCTGTCCCAAGCATCACAATCAATGGAAGCTACAGTATATCCACCTTAGGAGATGCAGATACCTCAGGAGAAACCCACACTCTTCTTGCAGTAAATAACTAATATTAATGTTAATCTCTTTTTCAAGATTCCAGAAGTATTTAATACTGAAAAAGTTTTAGTTCATACTTTAAACGCATATATGTTTACATCTTCAGTTTGATATTATGTATTATTGATATACATAAATAATGCCCCTGAAAAGCCTACATGTATCTGCCTTTACTGTTATTTTTGCTTGCAGTGGAGCTATAGTAGTTTTGAATCCAGTAAAATATAATAAGTTAACAAGTATGTATTATAAGAAATTTATGTTACTGAAAAAAATTAAGTTGAGGGAGATTTTTTAATTGGTTTTGATCTCATGCGATTGATTCCAGAAAGTTACTTGGTCCTTTGGTATTTACACTTTATTATATCAAGGGACTCCATCTTTGTTTCCATTTTTAAAAATGTGTGTGGCACATACGTTTAAATCAAGCATAGGAAAGTTGCGTTCCCAAGTCCAGAATGTGATTGTCAGGCTAATTTCAAAGTTCCTGTTCAAGAGATCAGTTTAGATCCATTGTAAGAACTATTTGACCCTTCCTGGCAGTCTGCAAGGGTTACTGGAAAAGATTCCCCAGAGATAGATTGTTTCTTTAGAGAGAAAATTGGTATTTTCAACGACTTTATGTTCTGCTTCTCTAGCCATGGTTGCTTCAGTCTCATTCATCATGTGGCCTCTAGCAAATTATTGCTGAAGGGAATGTGAATTTCGACATGAAACAAGTTTTTCCATGCTGTTCTAGGAGAACATAGCATAATCTGAGAGTACTTTCTTATTCAACTTTTTCACTGGAGAACATAGAACATATTTTAGTGTGGCATGGGACATCTTTATACTAGTCTAATCTGAAACTGCTAAGCTAGATGATACTTAGATGCTTGTACCCGGTAATTAGTTATCCACTGTTAGATTATTGAAATATGTTGCACAATGCTTGCTCTAGAAAATGGCTCAGAAGCTCTAGTCATTTTAATAGAAGATTATTACTTGATAGAACGAATCTATATACTACTCACATTGTCATGATTTTTACCTGGGCAAAACTGCATCATAGGGCAACAATTTTTGAACCAAGGTAACTCAAATCGATTAACTTATAGAAAGTGCCCAAAATCTGGGATCCATGACTCTTGAGAGAATGAAATTTGAGAAAGTTGTAGCTGCTTCAGTGCTACTGTCTATTGCTGTGCTGCTGCTGCTGCTCCAGTCACATAATCTTCATGTTCAACGTTTTATGACAGTTTCCCAGCCAGTCTGGCAATCCTTTATTCCCTTCCCCACCTAGCAGCAGCCATTTACTTGCCTGCTGGAAAGGGAAGGGAAGTTAACACATCCAGATAGTCTTCCCAACCTACATGGCACCTCTTATACACCCATGTGCCATTCCTTACCGCACCCACCCACATTTCCTCCCCTACCCAGCACTGGGCTTAGATTTGTAACTTCCTGTTGCAACTTCCCCACTGATGGGAGGGAGGGAGAGAAGAAGGAAGGAAGGAAGGAAGGAAGGAAGGAAAGAAAGGAAGGAAGGAAGGAAGGAAGGCTTCCCACAAAGAAACTTAGTTGTTCCTGTTCCCACTGCTTTTTTGGCTACCCATGTTCATTCTGTTTCTCTGTCTGGGTAAGGAAATATATCTGAACCAATAACCCATTGGGAAATGAATTGTATGGGGAATGGGTTGTCTACTACCTGTACATCAGACACAAACTGAGCAATGTGGTAAATCTAGTACAAATGCAGTGAGCCATGTAGAGATCTGTACATTGGGGAAATGAAACAACAACTTCATAAACGTATGACACAACATAGGAGAACAAACCCATCAGGACAAGAGTCAGTAGTCCATCTGCATTTAAAAGACAAAGGCCACTCTTTCAAAGACAGCAAACTCCACATTTTGGACAGAGAACTGGTTTGAAAGAGGGGTCAAAGAGGCCATCTATGTCAAAATTGAACAGCCCTCTCTCAACAACTATCAGCTATCTCCAGTCTACAACACAGTCTTTTCAACAGTTCCAAGAAGGCTCCACACCCATTTGCACTATTCAGGTGACCCTGAAGACACAGATAAGCCTCCAAGTAGCTTTAACGACTCCTAAAAGAATGCAAATGAACAGCTGTCTGCAGGAGTATAAATCTTTCCATTTCCCACCATCCAGTCAGAGCTGAAGAAGCTTCTTGGATGAGAAGCGAAACATCTTCAAAGAAAAACAAGAAAGTCCAGTTGCCTTGTGAAAAAGCATCTTTGGGATAATTATGACCTGGATGACTGAGAATCTCCATAGACATTTACTACCTGTACATGTTCATTTTCCCCACTAAATTTAATTGTTGATGTGAGTACATCAGAAATCGCTGGTCATTAGGCTCAAAATATCAACACTTGATATTTGCAGAAGAATGATAATATTTCAGTAGATAAAATAGAATCAATACTACACAGTTATTAATATCTTGGGACTGGAATTAGTGGATTATGTGTAATGAAAAGATGTTTATCTGATATTAGAAGGATATTTTTCTTACCCTTTTGATGCACATATATAGGCATATATGGGCAAGGGATATAGCTGAGCCTCAGCATCCCGGAAGCTACACATACATTTCCTGCCACTGTCAAACAAAAGTATTTTAAGGAGCAAAGCTGAGAATTATTGGGGGTCTGCAAAGACACCTCCAGTCAAAGAGTCACAAGGGGCAAACTGACATTGTATAGAAAAGGTTCATTGAAGGGAAAACCATGCTCTATTTGAGCATCAGTCTAAAATCCAAGATCCAGAAGGGCTTACCTTCCTCAATCAGCAATTTTATAATTCCTAGAGATAATTATAAGAGGTTGCTTTGGTCCCACATTGTACATTTATAATAGAATGATATGTTTACCTTTATCTTTCAAAAACAGGGCTTTAAAACTACTCAGATACATAAAAGGTTATTTGCACAAGCACTCTGCTTAGTGAAAACAGCATCATTCAGGGATGCTTTCCCTCCATCCATGCAGATACCGTTATGCCATTTGAGGAAGGGAGGATATCCAAACTAGCGGGTAGAAAAACATTCGTCTCTCATTATAATATGAACATCAACTTCCATCATCTGCTATCTTTTGAAATGTATGTGAAATCTCAACTTTCAGCATGGCTAAATATTACAGAACAGAGTTTTTAGTTTAAAAGCAAAATGGTTTCTTAATTCTTGTTCCCCAAAATTCAGTTACATGAACACAGAATGGCATTTATTTCTAATAGGGTTGTTAAACAAGCCTTGCATTGAAATGTATCCTACATGGCTTTAGAAAGGAATTGGAGCCCTCTGGTGTTTATTATAATTCCAGCTTTTCAAAGATAAAAATGATGTTTGCAAAAACTTGATCCGGTTACGAAAATGTCAAGCTTTGTGGGAAACCTATTAAGTTTACCCATCACTATGTCTTAGCCATAGTTGGTTGAATAAGCCTGTGTCCACACCAAATAGGAAAAGCCATGTTACAGCTTAAGGAGATATCTAATGTTGCACATTTGCTCTGCCTGGAGAAAAATCTGCTCATATTCCCAGCATGCAAAGCCTCCTGAACAGTTCTGTTATCCTTCGGCTAATTCAGAAACAGAATCCTTTGTGTTAGAAGTGCTAATGCAATGCAGCCCTTCCCTCTGAGCCGCCTCACTCAGCAGGAAAAACAGACAGATCTGCTTCTCATGCTGAAAGAGCTCCTGTCGCCCTTGGTCCGTTTTATTCAGCAGAATGAAAATGGCAGAATATAATGAGAATCCCAAGGAGATACTTTTATTGTGAAAGCTTAAGGGAACAACTGAGATGTTGTGTTTCAGTAGCTGTAGGGGGGCAGAAATGAGTAAGAACAGCTATTCATATGTGCAAGGGGAAAGTTTGCTTGGTTTGTTCACATGCCAGATTTCCTCTATGATGGTTCTAGATTAGAAGCATTTTAGTCTGTCGTAGTTTAGATAGAAGCTTAATTAAATCCTGGCCAGTCACAACCAATAATGTCCCATGGTCTGACTCACTACTAGACAATTTCCTTTGTGTCCTTAGTGCTTGCTCAGATACAGATTTCATAACATAGATTTGGCATACTTTGTGACCAGATTTAAGCATGCAGTAGTAGGGTGGCTCTATCTATAATATTTGGGAAATGGAAAGTCAGGCAGTGCCATCTTAGCTGGTCATATAAAATATAAGCATTTTGCATCATTCCAAGCTTCAACTGAAATTGCCTTCTACAGCTGCTGAATCTCCTTGCTGTAATACACAACTGAAGTTTAATAAATCTAATTGAATAAGGAATTTAGTAGCTTGATAAAAGTCCAATACAGCAGAATTTAGCCGTTTTTTAAAAAATTGAAAATGTCTACCAAGAGGGGGCAGCATTTCCACGCTTTTCACAATCAACCTATTGAAGAATCCCAGAACATTTTAAGAACAATTCTAATTTACAAGACCTCTGTAGGCTTCTGCAGCTATAGGCAAGAATCATATGACACTACCTCTGTGAATGAAGCAGGATGACGGTGCACAAAAATCTTACCTAAAAGTGTTCATGATGTATAAAAATATGCTTTAAAAAAAAAAAAATCAGGGAACCATAAACCTTCTTTGAAAGACACTTTCAAAACAGAAATGTCTCTTCTCCTTTTTATTTATTTCTGAACCTCATCAGCACCTTTGTAGGGGAACCTCTCTCTCCTTAAATTTCTATGGGTGCACATATGCTCTAAATCAGGGGTGTCAAACTGCTGGCCCGCGGGCCGGTTGCATCATGCGGAGGCCGTGCTCACCCCAGCTCCGACAATGCAAAAAAAGTCATGATATGTCGCAACACGTCACGTGACGCAGCGAGCTTGACACCTGTGCTCTAACCACTCAAAATGGAAATGAAACTCTGTTTTTGCCTTCTCTGGTCATTCTTTGTTAATTGCTTTCTGCTTTGTTTCCTAGTCCCAAGAAACTCAGCTAGATGCTGCTCTCTGCTGAGAGAATCATTGAGGAATATCGGCTTGCATTAGTTTTTGCAGATTCTGATTGTTCTGTCTCATTTGTTAGCTTTGGAACAGTATGGTAATTCCTCTGTAATATTCTGGTGTGGTGGTTAAAGCACTGGGCTAGAAACTGGGACACCCTGAGTTCTAGTCCCACTTTAGGCACGAAGCCATCTGAGTGACCTTGGGCCAGTCACTCTCTCTCAGCCCTAGGAAGGAGGCAATGGCAAACCACTTCTGAAAACTCCCCCCCCCCCAAAAAAAAAGCTTCAGGGACTAGTCCAGGCAGTTACCAGAAGTCAACACTGAGTCAAAGGCACACACACAAAAAAGTTGCATAAATAAGTCACCTACTTTGTCCCAGCTTACAGTGCTAGCAGGGATACAAGTATAATTGTAGTGACTTTAGTCCTTGCAGAATCTCACTGTTGGCCTAACCATCCTCTGATGGGCATGTATTTTCCGTACATATCCTCCTTGCACCATCATAGAAGTGTGTTTATGTTTGTATGCCCAGTAATTGTATCTTTCTTATCTTTGGGGACTGGTTGGAATAAGTGCTGCCACTTGTTGTGATCTTTTCTTTAAAGTCCCTCTCAAAAGCAACCTTTTCCTGGAACTTTTGATAAAACTTCCTGATCCCTGTAGGTCCTGGTAATCAAACTTCAATATTTGCAACTGAAACTATCATATAATTCTCCCTGGCCTATCTGTGTCACCAGTTCTTTCCCCTCCCTTTCTTATGCCTGGTCACCCTAAACTAGTCCAGTTAGAGAAGAGTTACCAGTCTTTGAACAGAGTCTGGAAGCTGAAATGGGTGCAAACTGTCTTAGTCAAGTAGGCTGCAAGACAGAGGGATCAACTGAAAGATCCACACTGGCTGCCACTGGGCTAGTGATCACAGTTGCTTTAAAATCAGAAATAATTTAGGCCCTGTCTGTCAGAGGAATCCACCTGCTCGCTTTATTTATTAGGTCAATTTCCCACTTTCATTCAGGAACTCAAGGTGAAATATATAGTGTTCTTAAAGAAATGTATAGGGAATCACATAGAAATAGCTTCCACAGCACTGTGATGGTTAATATATGAAATATCCCTTGAGGCTGTGAGAGGAGGAGGTCAAAGGAACAGAAAAATCAGAAGATCCTTACCTAATATGTGATAGAAAACATGACAATGTGACAATAGGGAAAGAAAATGGAACTAGAAACCACAAAACGTTATTTCAAGCAATCTGTCATGAAGTTATTTTTCCATTCTTATTCTACCTATTTTGAAGAGTCTCTCTCTGTGTGTGTGTGTGTGTGTGTTTGTGTGTCTGTGTGTCTGTGTTTCTGTGTCTGTGTCTGTGCAAGGCATATGTGCATAAGAAAGAGGAAAAGAGTTTCTGCATAATAGTGGTCTTTCTCCCCCTCCCCTTGTTTTAAAAAATAATTTTATTAAGGCTTACAAATAGAAAGATAAAATGCGAATGAGAAAAAAATTAAAAGTAAAGAAAAAAGGAAGAAAAAAGAATAGAAAAAAGAGCAGAAAACAGAAAAGAAAAAGAAGATATGTCAAAGATGACTCCTCCCTACCAGACAAGTATAAACAATTTGACTAACTTGACACCTTCTCTGGTACTTCAATTTTTTTAAAAAAAATTCTTCTTCCATATCTCATCCATTATCAATAGGCAAATTAATCAAATTTAGTCAAATTAATAGTCAATAGTCTATTAATCAATAATCTATGTATCAATAGTCAAATTTCTGGCCCAATATGTAGTTCTAAATGTTTGTCTTTGCTAATAGTCTCCTTGACTTGTCCTCATGGATTCTAAACTGGAAGAAACACAATCATCTAGAACAGGGGTGTCAAACTTGCAACGTCACGTGATGTGTCATGACGTATCGTGACTTTTTGCCATTGCCGGCAATGGGGTGGACGCAGTTTCGCCATGATGCATCCGGCCCGCGGGCCGGCAGTTTGACACCCCTGATCTAGAATAACACCCCCCCTTCCTCCCCCTCCCCCGCACAAGTGGCTATCCATTTCTATCACAGCCTTAACTGAACTATTTGAGGCTCAACATACAGGTCACAAACCTATACATTCAAACCAACGAATACTAGGATTTGATAGGGAAAAAAAGATTTTGGCAAAGAAAGGTAGAACTGAACTCTTCGTTCATCTAATATATTAGCTTTGAAATGTGTTCCTTTTCATCTTGGGAGAGAAGGGAGAGATAATTAAGTCAATGGATTAAATATAATTAATATGATTTCATATATTCAAAAGTGTTTCTCTTTTGTCACATTTGGAGTTACTAGATGAAGTCAGTTTTTGGAAAGCCTACCATTGGACAACCATTGTCCCTTCAAACTCTGTTATTCTGTTATTCTACCTAAGCTGCCCAGAGACACTTTATTGGTGAGATGAGCGGCATATACATTTAATAAATTTAACAAATAAGTAAATAATTTGAATTTGTTTATCCCGCTTGCCTATGGAGAGACACTATTCTGATAGCTGTAAATGCAAACTCTATTAGTAAAAGTCAAGGGGAACAGAAAAAAAAAAGAACCAAGAATAAACATAAATCAAACTAATGACAATCAGCCTTAGAAATGATGTGGCAGATGAAATCTGTCTTTTAGAATCATTGACAGATATCAACTGTGAAAGAACCAGCAATCAGGAAATATGCTACAGATTAGGACTTGATGGGATAGCAATGAAAATGTTGGAAAAGATATTCAGATGACAGGACGATCAAAGGAAAACCAAAATCATGGAGGAAGTGGGTTTGCATATAACAGTGATGGCGAACCTTTTAGAGACTGAGTGCCCAAACTGCAACCCAAAACCCACTTATGCATCGTCGAGTGCCAGGTGGGTGTGGCCAATTGGGTGGGTGTGGCCAATTGGGTGGGCGTGGCCAATTGGGTGGGCGTGGCTGCAGTGGTAACGGCAGACAGGGTGGGACTAAAAAGTTCAATCAATCAATTCCAACTTTGCAAGATCTTTTTTTTTCCGCAAGAAGTTGAAATTGACTGATTGAACCTTTTTTTTTTTTTGCACATGGCGGCGGAGGCCTAAAGCGAAAAGGTTTTATAAAACCCAGCTGAAGGCCTAGGACTGGGGCGACGGCGCGCATGCCCACAGAGAGGGCTCTGAGTGCCGCCTCTGGCACCCGTGCCATAGGTTCGCCACCACTGGCATATAACATAGTCCATGAATGTGAATTTTGGACTTTGAAAAAGCAGGGTTGAAAGAGCATTGACACTTATGCCCTTTGCTGTTGGAGACAATCTTAGGAATGGCACAGATAGCCAAGATAAGAAGTGCATGGACCAAAGAACAAATTAATCCAGAGTTTCATTTGAGGCACAAATGACTGGGCTCAAATTGGCACATTATGTGAAAATCCACCTCCCTTAAGAAGTCCATAATGCTGTAATAGAGATGAATTTACCATTGGGAGTCTTGAAGGGCCAGTTTGGGAACAGACCTCTATCTCTGAGGTCAACATTGACTTGATGGCACCTAATCAATCAATCAATCAATCAATATTAGTTCTAGCACTGAGAAAAGAGTTTGGCTGCATGAATTGCACGAACCCTGCATATTCGGTGAATCTATCCATTCTTTCACCTACCCAGAACAAAATGAAGTTGTTCTCAAGTAGCAAAGGCTCTCTTAAAGCGAATGACTAAAATATTTGCTGTTTGTGCACTGTGGGAACACAAGTGGAGGTGATTCCAGGTCAAACAAGGTAAGGCAGTCAATACAGATCAACGTAGCTGGCAGGGTGAGTGAGTTCAAAACTTTCATTTAGAATAATAACACTACTGTGTAGATGAAATGTGAGTAACTAAAGTTTTTCGCTCCATAGAACCTTCCAACCATTTTTCATTTTTTTGACAACATTAAAGTTGCTTTAATTTTATACTCAATTATTCTCTGGGGAGTTGTTTGTCAATGCGACTATCTGATTGCATCATATTCTGGCACAATCAAGGCTTTCTTTTTTTTCTTTTTTTTCTTTAGTAAACACTAAAGGACTGAACCACATCTCGCTTCCTTAGGCACTTTCATTGGAACACTAAATTGGGAGTACAACATCAATAATGTTATTGGTAGGCACATGATTTAAAATGTCTTTATTGCTAGCTCATCTTTTGAAGAAAGCAAACAGAGCTAAGAGAAATAGCAACCATACAAATTGTCTTACTTGGGAACTGGTGGAGTAGAACATTATCTTCAATTGTCATGTGTGCTGACATGTGTAAAGCTCCACAGTGTCTCCCACATAGCCAGGCACCTTCTTAGATTACCAGACTGTCTCAAGCATTTAAAAAAAGGGAAAAGAAAGAAAACAAGTGTGAACTCTGAAAGGAAATGGAGACTCCTTCATTCAGCAGACAGTATGGAAAGTAGCAAGTCCTTTGGAAGTCTCCTTTTCAGTTAATACAGCAAGCAATGCCCAGGGACCTCATTCAGCAGAGAAACCTGCTCCCTGGCTGCTATTAGTTCATTTACTTTCTCTTTCTCTTCTCTTTTTTGCCAGCTTACAATTCTTCTGCCAAATGAGTTTGGCAATTGAGCAATTTAAACAGGTTATAGACACAATTGGATATCAAGGACTCTGACTTCAAAAATTTATGATAGAGAATGATACAATCAATTATACTATTTCAAGGTAGGTAAGATATTTAAATAGAGGCTCTAGGCAGTGTACCTAATAAGTCAAAAGACAAAATAACAATTTTATAAAATCAGTAAAACTATAAACAGTTATAAAACCAGAAATATTTAGTATAGAGTGTACTCTAACCGCTTAATCTCTGTATTGACATATGCTGGCATTCCCAAATAATCTTTAATAGCAGCCTCTCATTGTGATCAATGAAACTAGAAATTAGCAGATCATGTATAATTGTGCAAAAACTAAATCTGGGACTTTAATGGCTTGTACACTAACCATAGTTGATAATGGCCACTCAGAAGCACTCAGGGAATTAAATGGCCGAGTTCTCTACTGTGTTATGGGACCTTTGTGAGCCAGAAGCTGTTCTTGCAAATATTTTAAATACAATGCTATAAACCAGAGATCTTCAAACTTGGCCCTTCTATGACTTGTGGACCAACTCCCAGAATTCCTCAGCCTGGCTGAGGAATTCTGGGAGTTGAAGTCCACAAGTCATAGAAGGGCCAAGTTTGAAGACCCCTGCTATAAACGGATGCTTCGGTTTATAGCATGCCAGTTTCATATTTCCTATTTTAATTAGAATAATTATTTTATTTTAATTAAATCCAGGGAAGTGATATATGCCGATGGGAGTGGCTGGGAATTAATTGTGCCCACAGGCACCAACCTGTTATCTACATTGACATGCATTCTTATCTTCTATTAATCAATTTGCTATAGTAGTTGATAATATTCTGTGCTGCTTGTTGTTTTCTTAAGTTGGAATATTTTCACAAATACTGTAGATATAGATAAATCTTTTCATCCCTTCTAAGGATTGAATGTATTGGTCCTTATTGTTCCATTACTAAATCCAGACTTTATTTCAACATATGCATAGTCTCACCCAATCACATGATAAAAGAGATGGGTGTGCTAACCTTACCTAGAAATTTTATAAAGACATTAAAAAGCACAGGGGATTAAAGCTTCCAGGACCCAAAACATGTATGCTAAGGACTTCAGCAGAATTCCACTTCAGTACTATTTTCTGAAATCCAGCAAATTGGTAGAACTGCCATGAAAATATACTCGAAAACCCCCTCCACACACACACATTGTGGTGACTGCTACACTCATCTGGCACAGCTTGTTCACCAAGAAACCAGAGCCTCATAGAGGTCTTGAAGTAGCAACAAGGCTGTGCTTCCTTTGTTTTTCTGCTATTAAGGACAGATTCTATCTCTGTGACTAAGATAATTTTAGACTGAAACCAGGGCTGCATCTGAATTTAAATGGGCTTTGATAATCTCCCTCTCATAAAGATAAATTATGCACCCTTGAGACCTCTCCTCCCCCGCCCCCCTCAGTCAACTCCCTCAGGCAAAGATCAGAAATGCAGGTGGTTAGTTAAAAACTTGCCAAGCACTGCTGGTCATATCAATTGAAACTATTCTACACAGCCAGCTTGGATATATGATTCTGATAGCTCTGTAGGAAACTTACCAATGATAACATTATTTTCCAATGCATTTGATTCTAAATACAATGCTATTACCGTTATTTAACTCCAATATTAGAAGAGGCATGGGTGAATAATATCTTATGACGGGCACAGAAGTCTATGGTCTCTTGATATGAATGTTAAATATTTAACATGTAAATTTTTAATGAGGATAATACAGAGGTAATTGAGCTGGTGGCTTACTCAAAGTAAATTTTAATGAGCAAATACATCCCTGCAACCAGTCGTGGTTTTGTCTGTAGCATATCTATGAGTATGAAAAGAGTCATGCTGCATGTAATCAAGGGCCTACATAGTCCAGACATTTTCTAAACCATTACAACTGTGTTCCACATTATATCACTCCAAATGTATTTGTTTAAACAATAACTTGATGAATAAAAGGCTGCTTTCTTACTACTCTAGAATGCCTTTCAAAGAAAGATGGTCCATGCACATCTAATATTTACAGCAGAAGTGGGATACTTCCCCCCCCCCTGTTGAGGACCTTATTAATTTGGAGGCTCTCTGTAAAGGGGTGCTTGCTGACAGGATGGGGGGCTAAAGCCAGCAGAAGCTAAGGGGTACTGAATGTTCTCTCTTTCTTTAACTCTTCTTTCCTGGCCAACAGATTGCTGAACAGAGACAATTTAAGCTTGCTATAGGAGATTTTGGAAATTAGGATAATGACTGAATTTAGACCATAGGTACAGATTGTCCATCCAAGTCAAATCAACCTGTTTTGCCATAGTACTCTCTGTCTGTCTGTCTGTCTGTCTGTCTCTCTCTCTCTCATTTTTTTTGCCCAAAAGCTGGTTTAGGGATATGGAGTTGGCATAGCTCTTACACAACAGAATAAGAGTTGGAAGGGACCTTGGAGGTCTTTTGGTCTAACCCCCTGATCAATCAGGGGACCCTATCCCATTTCAGACAAATGACTATCCAAGCATCCACACCTTCTGAAGGCAAGCCATTCCACTGATTAATTCTTCTCTTTGTCAGGAAATTTCTCCTTAGTTCTAGGTTGGTTCTTTCTTGATTAGTTTCCATCCATTGCTCTTCTTGTCCTGCTTTCAGGTGCTTTGGAGAATAAGTTGACTCCCTCTTCTTTGTGGCAGCCCTTAGATATTGGAACACTGCTAGCATGTCACCCTTAGTCAGTGGTGGGATTCAAATATGTGAACAACTGGTTCTCTGTGTGGATGCCACTTCCGGAAGTCCATTCTGGGCCTGGGCAACAAAAAATTAGCTACGGGTTCTGCCAAAGTGGTGCGAACTGGCTGAATCCCACCACTGCCCTTAGTCTTTCTTCTCATTAGACTACACATACCCAATTCCAACAATCTCTCTTCGTATGATTTAATCTCCAGACTCTTAATCACCTTTATTGTTCTTCACTGCCCTTTTCTAGAGTCTCAACATCTTTTTTATATCATGGCAATCAAAACCGGATGCAATATTCCAAGTTTAATCTTACCAAGGGTACTAGCACGCCACACGACCTTAATTCTATCCCTCTGTTAATGCAACCAGGACTATGTTAGCTTTTTTTGGCAGGTGCTACACACTGCTGGCTCATATTTGTCCACTAGGACTGTTGTGTCCTGGGCCTTGCTGAGCCAATCAGCAAGGCTCAGGAAACCTGCAGGAAAACTGCAGAGACCTGGGCAGACCACGTGTTTGCCCGGGACCAGTTGTAGAGACCCAGGCAGCCCACCCAGACAGGCTGTCTCCAGCCTCGTGCGCATGCGCGAGGCGGGAGAATGGCCTGCATTCATTGGTTGAGCCTCCCCTTGCAGGGGAAGTATAAAAGGGCATGTTGCCATTTTCTCGTTTGCTTCTGTTCAGTGCATGTACACAATAAAGATAATCTTTTGCACCAACTGCCTCATCTTCACGTCTGCGTTGCGAACAGAACATTGGCGACGAAGGTGGGATCCGCCGTTTGGGATCCCGAAGAAACAGAAGTAGGCCTACTCACCTAGGCCGGGAAGAGAAGAGAAGCGTGGCGTCCAGGAGGAGCAGTCGCCGGCCAGCATACGTACGCTGGAGGCGGGCTTGGCTTCGTCGGACCCCTTCTCAATTCCTTATAGTGAGAGGCGTGGACGAGGCCATCGAGGAAGAAGATGTCCAAGCTGGGCCGTCTCGGCGAATTCGACATCGCACATCCCGAACGCTGGAGCTCGTATGCAGCTCGCGTCGAAAACTATTTCAGAGTAAATAAAGTCCAGGAAGATGGCCTGAAAGCGGCTACCTTGCTTTGTGTTTGTGGGCAAGAGACTTTTGAAATAGCTGAGAATCTTGTCGCCCCGGCACCATTGGAATCAATCGCATACGCCGATTTGAAGAAAATGCTGCGAGAACACTTCGAGCCCAAGCTCTCGATTATAGCTTGGAGGCATCAGTTCGAGCAAAGGGACCAGCGGCCCGGCGAATCAGCTGCGGATTTCGTCGCAGCCTTGAGGCAGGCCGCACGCCCATGTGCGTTTCAAGACTTGGAGGAAAGGCTCTGAGATAGACTGGTGTGCGGGTTGTGAAGCCGCGAAGTACAGCAGAAACTGTTTGCAAAGACGGACGTCACCTTTCAAGACGCCTTACGAGAAATCGCAGCAGAAGAAGCAGCCGGAGGCGCGGTGAAGGCCTTGCGGTCTACGAAGAGTCATCCAGTGACCGTCCCGATCCACCAGCAGGCCGCGCGTGAGGCCTCGGGAGAAGACTCCGAGGAGGAAGAGGTGGACAAGATCCAGCCGTCGGCGGAGAGACGACTGCCGGATCGGAGAGGGCCACCTCATCCCTTCGCTGTTTCGGCTGTGGGGGGTCGCCACAGGAGGGCCGACTGCCGATTTCGATCTGCTGTCTGCCGAGCGTGCGGAAAGCAAGGCCATATAGCATCGGCCTGCATGGGCCGTCCAAAGAACAGGTCCCCAGAATTGCCTCTGAAAGGTACCAAGGTCCCCAGCCAAAACAGAGTGGGTTTTTTCGCGTCCAGGAGGGGGGTGTTCAAGACAGGAATCCATAGGCCCCTTAAGAAAAAGCTGTGCATAGATGTGAAGCTGCAGGGAGTTCCCCTGGCTATGGAGCTGGACACAGGGTCCGTTCTTTCTATCATTTCTGTGGACACGTTCAATAAGATTTGCTTTCAGAGTGGCTCAAGAGTTAAGCTCAGGCCCTCCAATCTTGTCCTCACAGATTTCCAGAACACGCGAGTATGCGTAAAGGGAGAAGCCATGCTCAGAGTGCAGTGAAAAGGCTTCAATGGATTATTGGATGTAGTAGTTGTTGGGGGTGATAGAACGAGTCTCATAGGGCTCGATTGGTTCGAGGCACTTGGGATCCAAGTGACTGGCCTGAACCAGCTGCAAACAGCTAGCCTTGCAGGAGTGTGTAAGGAGTTTGCAGATGTGTTCAGCTCAGAACTTGGATCGTACAAGGGGCCTCCCATTGCATTAAAATTGGATCCAGGCATTACACCCATAAGGGTCAAGCCAAGGAGGGTGCCTTTTGCCTTAAAGAGCAAAATTGATGCCGAGTTGGACAAGTTGCTCCAACAAGGCATTCTGGAACCTGTGGACTCTAGTCCATGGGAAACCCCCATAGTAAAATCCAATGGGGAAGTCCGTATCTGTGCAGACTATAAATGCACGTTGAATAAGGCTTTACAGCAGCATGCATATCCTGTGCCCGTGGTGAGCCACATTCTGGCCTCACTGAAAGGAGGGAAGTACTTTGCCAAGCTTGATTTGGCTCAAGCATATCAATAGTTACCTGTTGATGAGGCGACTGCTGAAGCCCAAACCATAGTCACGCACAGAGGTGCGTTCAAAGTAAAGAGGCTGCAGTTTGGGGTCAATGTAGCCCCTGGCATTTTCCAAGGGGTGATGGAGCGAACGCTCAGAGGGATTCCCGGGGTCTGCCCCTATTTTGATGACATCCTCATTGCAGGAGAATCATCAGGGAACTTGGCCGAAAGGCTGAGGGCTGTCTTGCTGCGTTTCCGCCAAGCTGGGCTGAAGCTACAGCAGGACAAGTGTAAAATAGGTGTTTCATCCACCGAGTTCTTGGGGTTCCGCATTGATGCAGATGGCATCCACCCCACAGAGTCCAAATTCAAGGCCATCCAACTGAACTTCAGGCTTTTTTGGGCCTCTTGAACTTTTACCATTCTTTTCTCCCAAACAAAGCTGCTGTGGCTGAGCCGCTTCACAGGCTCTTAGACAAACAGGCTCCATGGGCATGGACAAAAGTCCATGAGGAGGCCTTTACAAAGGTCAAAGCCTTATTATCCTCAAATGCTGTACTGGCTCACTTCAATGAGCAGTTGCCAGTGTGCATCGCATGTGATGCTTCCCCTTATGGGGTAGGAGCAGTGCTAAGCCATCTCAAGGAAGATGGAACACAGGTCCCTGTGGCCTATTATTCTAGGACCCTCTCATCTGCAGAGCGAAATTACGCACAGATTGACAGGGAAGCCTTGGCAATAATCTCAGGCATCAAGAAATTTCATGATTTCTTGTATGGACACCATTTCACAGTCTATACTGACCACAAGCCTTTGCTAGGGTTGTTTACAACCAACAAACAAACTCCTCAGATTATATCTCCTAGAATGCTGAGGTGGTCTATATTCTTAGCAGCTTATAATTACACACTGGTTCACAAACCAGGTACTGAGATGGGCCATGCAGATGGCCTAAGCAGGTTACCTCTTAAGCAAATAGAGGCAGACCCTGCCCCTGCTGTGCATATTCTGTCTATTCAGGACTTACCAGAATCTCCCCTCAATGCTAGGGATGTGGCTGCTGAAACTGCCACTGATCACACGCTTGCACGTGTGCTGACATGTGTGTTGTCAGGGTGGCCTGACACGTGTCCTGGTACTGATTTCCAGAGCTTCTGGCGCAGGAAGCACGAATTATCCACATTCAAGGGGTGCATCCTGTGGGGCAACCGAGTAGTCATCCCGGCCTCATTGAGGACTAGAGTCTTGCTCTCTCTTCATGAGGGACATCCGGGAATAGTAAGGATGAAGGCGCTTGCGCGCAGCCATCTTTGGTGGCCGGGCCTTGATAAGGACATCGAGGCCCAGGTTCAGAGATGTCAAGCGTGCCAGCAATCACGGCCAGAAATGCCCCAGGCCCCTGTAAATAGGTGGGAGGAGACACTCACCCCATGGTCACGTGTCCATATAGATTATGCTGGGCCCTTTCAGGGGCAATTCTTCCTCCTCCTTGTGGATAGCCATTCCAAGTGGCTAGAGGTCATTCCTGTGTCCTCCACCACTACTGCCAGGACCATCCAGGTGCTCTGAGGAATCTTCGCTTCCCATGGCCTTCCTGATGTTTTAGTTTCAGACAATGGTCCACAATTTACCTCTTCTGAGTTTCAGGCATTTCTCCAAGCCAACGTTATCTGGCATGCCATGTCTGCTCCTTTTTATTCTGCCACCAATGGTCAGGCTGAACACATGGTACACACCACGAAAGATGCATTAAAGAGAATCACTCAAGGACCCTGGCACCACAGGTTAGCTGATTTTCTTCTCACACACCGCACCACACCATGCACAGCTACTGGAAAGAGCCCAGCTGAACTCCGCTGGGGTCGCAGACTCATCACAAAGCTGGACAGACTTCACCCAGACCGGGTGGCTTCACAGGTGTCGCAGCTGCGGGCACCTAGGAGACTTCAAGTGGGTGATGCGGTTTGGACCAGGAACTATGGGCAGGGGCATCTCTGGGTACCTGCTGTAATCTCTAAGGTCTCTGGGCCTCTGTCATATGAAGTGGTCTTGGATGATGGGCGTGTCCTCCGGCGCCACATAGACCAGCTGCGTTGGCGGCTGCCAGGCCGGCCTTCCTCCCCTGACTCCGCTCTCGGGGGGGAGGGGGACCCCAATTACGATTGTGGATCACAGTCTCTCCAAGCAGAGGGGTCGTCAAATGCCCCAGAGGAGGATCTTGCCACGGAGGCGGATCCTGACTCTGGCAGAGGTCCCCGGTTTAGGGCAAATGGCCGTAAATCGGCTACTCAGGGCATCCCTGCTGCTGGCCTTGGGCCTGAAGGACATTGCTCCCAAGGGGAGTTCCAAGGAACTCGGGGAACTCGACCCCACCAAGGAAATCTGGTTTGAGTTTAGCGGATCCAGCCAATCAGCAGTTAGGGGGAACCCCTGAGTCTTCTGGGCGACAAAGTCCTGGGTTGTTGTGCGCAAACCGGGAGCCAGCACTCCAGGCACCCAATTCACTTCCCCCAAATGTCATCACACCCGTCCCTACAATGGATCCACGAAGATCGGGGCGGATTAAGGCCCCGCCTAAATATTTGCAGGAGTATGTGCGGTCCCTGCGGGGCGATTGTGTCAAAAAGTGAAAGAACGTGGATTAACTTGAATCCCACTGGGACCAGGTTACAAAAGGGTACGGGGAATAGCCAGGTTGCATTTGGACTAAATGTTACGTGGTACTGGTTATTGGCGGGGACGGCATTGTCCAAGCCAAGGGGGGAGGGGTGTTGTGTCCTGGGCCTTGCTGAGCCAATCAGCAAGGCTCAGGAAACCTGCAGGAAAACTGCAGAGACCCGGGAAGACCACGTGTCTGCCCGGGACCGGTTGTAGAGACCCGGGCAGCCCACATGTCTGCCCAGGACCCAGACAGGCTGTCTCCAGCCTCGTGCGCATGCGCGAGGCGGGAGAATGGCCTGTATTCATTGGTTGAGCCTCCCCTTGCAGGGGAAGTATAAAAGGGCATGTTGCCATTTTCTCATTTGCTTCTGTTCAGTGCATGTACACAATAAAGATCATCTTTTGCACCAACTGCCTCGTCTTCATGTCTGCGTTGCGAACAGAACAAAGACCCTCTCACAGTTACTACTATTGCGCCAGATACCAGCTGTTCTATATCTGTGCATTTGTTTTTACTTGCCTAAGTGTAAAGCCTTACTTTTGTCACCACTGAATTTCATTTTGTTAGACAGGCCCCAGTGTTTAGGCCTGTCAAGATCCTTCTGTATCTTGTACATGGCATTTTGTCAATATTTCTGAACAGTTCTTGACATTTCTCTGTGTTCCTATCAACTGACCTTGTTTTTCGTATTCATATTGTCTGTTTGATGCTTTCAGCACTTTCCCAATCATGCTGTGGCCATCTCAAAACATTTCCACTCAGCCCACATTTCTACACTAAAACAGCTTCTACAAAATTTGGTCTTGTGTTATGACTAGTGTACTTGAATTGCATTCACACATGAGCACTATAATGCAAATAAACATAACGCGTTGCCCCAAATTCACACGATTGTTCATTCGATGATGAAAGCACAATGATTGAATCAAAAACCTAATGAATGTTCTGGTCCATGCCCAGTCCCTTCAATACGGTAGCTGGAAAGCCACATCCCTATAAACTCACATTGTCCAATATACACCCTGAACAAATAAGAGTATTGTTATAATAATAGATGACCAGTCCAACATAGGAGAGTTTTCTACCTGAATCCAGACTCTCTCATCTTCCCTTGATCTGTACTCTCCTCCAAGTCTTTTGGCATCGCAAGAGAAATTTTAAAAGCCCCAGCCAGTTATTGGGAACCTGCAAATAAGAGCTGTAAGAACCATAAAAAAGAGAATGCTCAAATGGGAGCGGATGTGTTTGGAAGTAAATGTTCACAACCTCAGCAGGGAACCGCAGTATAGAGAAGATTCAACAAGGAAGTGGACTGCATGGAATGATGTGTTACCCCATGCAGGGACATCACTATTGAGTCACTGGGGCTCCAACACTCTTCTATTATAGAAAGTTATTGTAGACTTGAAACCTTTTAAATCATAATTTTAAAAAAAAACAAATTGTAAAGTGCTTAGCTGGAAAAAGCCCAAAGAGTTATGGTTTACTTTTCCCTCCTTTCCATGGCTTGAGATCTCAGAAGAAAACTTTTCTTATCATGACTGTGGCCAAAGTACTTCCAAGAATTTGGTAATTTCTCTCTAAAAAGCTCAACTGGATAGAGAAGCCCTGCAGGAATTCTTAATGAGTTGCTTTCTACCCATGGGCATGATTTGTAGTTTGCAGCCTTGCCCAATAAGTATCTCTACAAAGCTATTAAGAGGAAGAAAGCCCAACAAACACATATTACGTACAGACTGACTGCACAGCCCACTTGACTGCAGATTAGATGTCAACTCATGGATAAATCTGAAAAACATTCCACTGAGAAACAATTGGCCTCAAACCAATTCATTTTAGGCATTGGTACCTAAGAAAAATTGGTGGCGAATACTAATTTTCAATAGTGTTGTAACAATGTTATAATCCTGGGATATTTACACATGCTATTGATGCATTCTCAAATTAAATCTGGACACAAGATGTTAATCATATATGGCAGAGAAATTATGGCCACCGTCTAAAACACAGGGTACAAGCTGAACTCAATGGGCTTTACTTTTGAGTAGGCATTCAAATAATTGGGCTCCATATTAGTATTGCACCATTTTATTTTGATCCACCAGGATAACTGCTTCCTGGAATGTAGGCTACCCTAATAGCTTCTTGGCATTCTATAACACCATCAGAAAACAAGTTCTTCAAACATCCTGGAGCACCGGGATGCTAGAGGACTGCTAGAGGACTGAAAAGAGCTGATGTGGTTCCCATCTTCAAAATAAAAGAGAGAGAAAATGGATGCAGGAGACTACAGACCAATCAGCCTGACATCAATGCTTGGGAAGATCCTGGAAAAGATAATCAAGCAAAAGATCTGCAAAGCTGTTACTAGAAGCTAACATGGGTTTGTCAAAAACAAATCATGCCAAACAAACTTTATTGCATTCTTTGACAAAATAACTAAATTAGTGGACCGGGGAAATGCTGTGGACATAGTATACTTGGACTTCAGCAAGGCGTTTGGCAAAATAGGCTATAACTTACTTCTTGGTAAGATAGAAAAATGTAGGATAAACAGGTTCACCACCAGTTGGATTCGTAACTGGTTGACCAACCACACTTAACGTATAGTCCTCAAAGGAACTACATCTACATGGAGGGAAGCATGCAGTGGAGTATCCCAAAATTCTGTCTTAGTCCCAGTACTCTTCAACAGCTTCATCAATGATTTAAGATGAGGGGAGAAAAGAGGAACTCATCAAGGGGGGAATAGCCAACACTTAGAAAATAGGCTCAAGATCCAGAAAGATCTTGGCACACTTGAACACTCAGCCTTATCCAACAAAATACAATTCAGTGGTGAGAAAAGTAAGGTTTTACTTAGAAAAGAAAAATCAAATGCACGTATAGAATAGATGGTACCTGGCTCAACAGCAGTAACTATGAGAGGAATCTAGGAATCTAGGAATCTTAGTCCTTTTTCTTAATAATTTGTCCCAAAGAATAAGAATGGACATAGAAATGGAATCATTCAGCTTAGATATTCCTTTTGAATTTCTTCGTAAATTAGCTGATTAGGGGTAAGGGGAAGTGGGAATATTCATATGGGAGGTTTAATAAAGCTCCAATGATTAGCAGAATCTGCCCCTGCAGTGATGGTTCAGTGAAAGCTATTCTCCATTTGCTGCTGCATAGCTTCTTCTGCAGTGATATCTGAAGAAGACCCATCTTCCTCCTTTGCTGTATCTGAATCTGAGGAACTTTGTGTTAATTTCTATTATCAGGCAAGAAAATTGTTATCACCCATAATGTAGCAAAGTTCTTTGAATGTGTGCAAACAACTGACTAGTGTCCATGACTGACATCCTCATACTTCATTCACTTGTTTTCTGTTAAAATATTGACTCCCATTACTTGATCCAGTAATTACTTTAATACTTTGGACTATTAGAACACAGAGTACATTCATGCAAATATTCACCTTTTTAATTTCTGAGACTCGTGTGGATATATATTTTTTTTCATATTTAGTTTACATACATTCTGTTTTATCTGGATCTTTCTCTTGCGCGTGCGCTCTGTAGCTCTCTTTTTGTTTCCAGCTCTATCTTTATAGTGATGATTTCTTAATAAAGATAAGTGAATTGGAATCTTGAATGACTTTGCAGGGTGTGTGTGTGGAAGGGTAAGATATGCTGCCTGGGAAACATCAGACTAGAGAGGCACAGCCTACAGTTAAAGCCTGCTCTAATGGCCAAAGAAAGAAACTTAGGAAGGACCTGCCCTAATGGATGAAGCAATTAAAAGTGACAGTGGGACATTTGTGCCTTCAGACTTGCAAAATCCTGTCAATGTAGCAATAAAGTAGAATTAGTTCATCTAATCAACCCTGACTGCTCCTTAGAAGGCCAGATCCTGAAGTTGAAACTCAAGTACTTTGGCCACCTAATGAGAAGGAAGGACTCACTGGAGAAGAGCCCAATGCTGGGAAAGATTGAGGGCAATAGAAGAAGGGGACGACAGAGAATGAGGTGGCTGGATGGAGTCACTGAAGCAGTAGGCGTGAGCTTAAATGGACTCCAGAAGATGGTAGAGGACAGGAAGGCCTGGAGAAACGTTGTCCATGGGGTCGCAATGGGTCGGACACGACTTCGCAACTAACAACAACAACAGTTCATCTAGTCCTGTTTCCTGCCTTGTTTGCCTGGGAGAGTGAACAATAGGGGACAACCTGGTCCTTCCTCAGCCTTTCCAAGAAGAAGCTAGGCCATATAGGTATTGCTGCTGTAGCTACTAGCATGACATAAGCACTGCTCCTGTTGTCCTGCCCTTCTTTAACAAGGCATCTGGTCTATTTTGCTCTAGTATCATCATTAGAACAAGGTTTGAGGTGCTGAAGTGAGTAGGGGAATCAGTATGGACCATTTCCATTCACCCCTGTAATTTTCAGGCAACTGGGTCTCAAAGTCAACTGCAAGGGTTGCAGGCTCCTTTACTGAAGAAAAATCACAATAAATGATGCCCATTTTCCAAGGCTAACTCTTGGCTATTAATATTTTGCTCCTACTTTAACCCAAAAAGATTTCTAAGAGTGTATAAGATTAGTGGCAAGACTCTCTCTTCAAGGTCACAGTCTTTAAGACTTAATAGGCAAGGCAAATGTGATAGAGGAAGTTTTTTAAAAAAAAAATCTTGAAAGGCATAGGATCTAATGCCTTAACTCGGGAATGTTGGATGGATAGTTTGGGTGGCTAGCTGTATTCTGAAGAGAGTTGCCAAAACATCTCTAAAGCAAGTAAATGAACACAAAAAGATAAAGAATGGCAGATGAGGAAGTATAAAGTGAGGATTATACCCAGCAAAGATTACAAATGCAAAGATTCAATTTCTCAAGTATCCCTACAACCAGTGGAAGAGAATTTAAGGTCTGTACTAGGGACCACTCTTTCATATTAATGAAGAGTAACAGGATAAAATCTATTTGTTTTCTAATAATGCTGTCTCTACCTAGGAGTACAGATGAAACCATTTGACAAGTGTTGACAGATTCTAATGGAGTCTTTAAGGGATCAACTCATAAAGGAGTTTGCAGACAAGCAAATCTATTTAAGGCATGCAATAAAAAATTACTCCCGAGATATAATACTTGACAAAAATATTGAAGCAAATAATAATTCTGTTTTCCTCTTGTGAGCTACAGAATCAGGTCTGTTTGACCATAGCACTGTAAGCCCTGAGCCACAGATCAATATAACAAAGCAATGGAACAGTCAATAAATAGTTGCCGTATATTACTATGTGGTCAAAAAAACTCAGGGGGGGGGGGGTTGTCATCTGGAAATAGATTAGCCCAATTGGAAGGTACTATTTTTTCTTGCAAAAAGCAAAGAGGAGATATTGTATCAGTTAAATGTTGTGAATGTTGAAACCCCATCAACAAGCATGTTTGTCCGGGGTAAAATAAAATATTTAGCTATTAGTTTTATGTCCCTCACCAGTCCTCCAGGAACTCAAGGCAGCTTGTTTGTGGATCTCATTTCAACTTACCTCACTTCCCACAAGAGCCCCACGAGGAGTCGGTTGGTGAGGGAGTGACTAGCCCAAAGTAACCCAGTGAGTTCCCATAGCTTAGGATGGACCTGAATACCTTAATCAATCAAGATGCCTAGTGATTTTGGCTAAATTCAACCAAAATTACTCTCTTCTTTAAAAAAATATGCCCCATCAGAATAAAATATTCTGTGGACCTACAATTTCCTTAACGTGAGAGTATTGGCTGCCATTGTTCGTTTATTTGTGTGTCTTTAAATTCATGGCATGATGGCTGAATCTGGACACATTAGTACATAGTACATAGAAAATTGCACTAAATTGTTAAGTCACTCAGCAGTAATTAAAGTTTCATGGTCATTAAGCATCTCCTATTTCTCCTGCAGGAGGAGGGAACCCTTCGTGTTACTGTTTTGAATTTCTGAATGAAAGTTGGGACAAATAAATAAAAAACAATCAGCAACTAAATTCTGGAAGACCACCAGCATTGTGGTGAGTCCCATCCTGGTGGAACGAATATGTCTCTTCTAATACTGTTTAGGACTCATGCTAATTTAGCCAACAAAGCAAGAGATGGTTGTGTTGGTGAGTGACCTGCCTTGATGGACTGGTCCTCTGTTGATAGTCACTCTATCACTTCTCCATATCCATTACCAATCAGCCCCTGCCATTTATAAACTGAGCAGCCCAAAAAGGCTCCGCCACTTGCCATCATTCTCAGGTTGATTTTCCATTTCTAGCCCTTGAGGGGGAAATGCTCTAGACAGCACATTAGTCTTTTGTCTGAGCTAACTACAGTATCTGAAAAATACACTTCTTGTGGAATATTAGCAAGGACCAATTGGTTGTAATGATTCTGAAGGGAAGTTACCTCAAGTCACCCTTTCTGCTATACTTTGAGTTGATGAATAAAACATGTTCATTAAAACAGAATATAACAAATCTCACTGAGCACCAGCCCTTCTCTTTATCATCCATTTGCTCCACAATAAGGAGAAAATGAACAAAACCCATTGAAAGCATGACATACAGAATGAAAAAGAGCAAGAACACCGTATATAAAACAAAGAAATGCAAAATAAAGTCACAATCTACAGTCCTATAATGGTGACTTAACTGTGAATAGTTTAAGAGGAGTATACTTGAGAATTTATTCTAGCATTAAGATGCACAGAAGTAAGATAATTTAACTCAGATATTTGAAAATAACACGAGAGTTGCAGTTACTGTATTTTTTAATGTATCATTTAAATGTGCATTCCAATTTTTCATCAAGGGTACTCAATGCAACTAATGTCAAGGATGAAACTTTGGCAGCTACATGCCTCTGAGTAAGGGGGGAGGGTTACTTTCAAGTGGGTTAGATGGAGAAACGAAACTTCTACAATTCTGCTGAAGACCGTGAGAGCCTGAAACCTTTTCAAGGACACCAGGACAGGTGTGGATTTGAAGCAGATGATTTCCATAACAAAGTGAACTTGTTTATATGGACTACGTAAGACGTTGGGGGTTTCGCTGGGAAAATTATTGTTTAAGTCTATGAATTGGTGTTGGAATCTCAGAGTTAGTTTTACTTCGACATTATCATGCAGTGTATTCAATAAACTGTAAGCTTTTGGAGACGGAATGAACCTGGAGTTTTATTTGGATTCTTGAGCTGGATGTTGACAACTAACAGTAATTTTGCAATAAACATGTAACATTCAAAGCAAGCAAAAGATTGACAAAAATAATTTCAAAAACTAGGCAACTGATCACATTACCTTTACATAAATTCAATATATTAGTTAACAGAAGATCCTCCAGTTTGTTAAATGTGTGTCTACAGGTAGTCCTCATTTAACATCTGTCTCATTTAGTGATCATTCACAGTTATGATGGTGATGAAAATGTAACTTTGCAACCTGTCCTCAAATTTATGACAATTGCATGTCTATAAAGCCAAGAAAACTGAAGTAAGATCATAAGCACACTTGTAGTTTCACTTAGTAACCATTTCACTTAATGACTAAGTTGATGGTCCCAACTGTGGCCACTAAATGAGGACCATCTGTACTCACAATGACCAAATACAATATTTCAGGCTATCTATGTGTGGCTTCATACATGGCTTTGAACCATTCTTGTTTATGAAGCTACCTTAGATGATGAGGAGAGAATGTGTCAATTTTGCTTTCTGTAACAATCAGATGTCCAAGCTTACATTTATGAAAGAAATGTATCAATAAATACATTAAAAAAAATCTGCCTAAACAGAATTAACACCCTTTTCCTTTGCCAAATTCAGTAGGGTCAATTATTCCCACCATGGTGAGGACTATATTGCACATCTCCAAGAATAGTCATAGCTATTCGTATTTGCATGTGGTCACTGTCAAAATGCAGTGCATCCAAGCATCAAAATGAAGACACCAGCCTGAAAAAAATGTGCACACTTATTCTAGAAAAGTATAATCTTCATTCCTTGCTCAGTTTTCTACTGACCAGATAAGCTGATTTGGTTTGATGAAACTACGATTTGTATACTGTCATCTAATATTAAGTCACAAGAATCGAGGGAGGGGGAGAAAAGGATGATGATGATGATGATGACGACGACAATGGCATGATGATGACGTCCTCCCCCTCTGGGTCTGAAATACTCAAATCCTTGGCCTGCCCTGTATGTATGAAAAAAGGGGCAGGGCTTCAATCGCATGTTTCCCGTCATCATTTTGACTTGCACATTTAAATGATACACTTCTTCTTTTTTTTACTGTAGGAGTAAAAGCTTGTTGCCACCTGCTCACTTCCACTTTGTTTGGGATCTTCTCCTCTAATGTCAGAGAAGCTAAGCCTAAAGGAAGAAGTATTGACCTCAGCCAATAATTTCATGCACCACTCTCACTTTTCCAGGCTTAACTTCCAAAGAATTCATTTATTTCTCACAATATGGAGAGTACACCTCTCCATCCCAAGACTTCTGGACTGAGCTGCAAATCGGAAAGAAAAGAAAGGAAAGAAAAAAGAAAAGAAAGAAAAGAAAATACACCGAGCTTTAAATTGAATTCAAGATTGCCATTAGTCATCTTCACACACTTCCTAACGGCAGTGAGTTACAGTAAATTAGCTTGTTCCAAGCATTCTTTTAAGCAGGGTTGGCAACCTGCAGCCCTCAGGCCATACACAGCCCTTGATCTAATTTCAGGCCGTTTTTGTCCTAAATTCAAAAGCCCTTTGCAAACCGGCAGTTCAGATCTCCAGCAAAAGTGATCTACTTTTTCACAAATTAGTGTGCCAGCAGTGTGGGGATAAAAGAGTCAGAAGGGGTCTGGATGGAGGTCAGAAAGGCAGAAAACATTCACCCTCTCTTGACTTTGATGATACAGCATCCTGTGGGAATACCGGTCTACACAGGGGAGAAAAGATTTATCCACCATTGTCACAAAGGGAAAGCTTAATTTTTCCCGATTTTCTTTATACAGTGAGTAAAAAAATCCTAGGAAGAAAAAGAGAAATGAAAACTTTGCACCACATTTTAAAGGCTAGGATTCATCTAGTGCAGGCATGTCAAACTCGCGACGTCACGGAATGTCGTGTGACATCACGTGATGTCATGGGCGCAGTTTCGGCGTGATGCATTCGGCCCGCAGGCTGGCAGTTTGACATGCCTGATCTAGTGTTACAAACATGATGATACCTATTCCCCCCCTTCCCCCCATCCCTACCCTGAGAAAACAGTATAGAAAAACCTCAGGGCCAAGGCAATTCCTGAGAGCAGCGGTTGCATAAGAGTTCATGTTTCTTTACTGTTCAAAGGGCAATTGTTTACACTGAGCATGGTAGGTGTTCCAGGAGAAATAATGAGGAAGAGGAAAGACACAGCAGGACAAAAGAAAGTATAACACTGAGACTCTATTCAGTGCACTAGCCTGTCTAATTCTTCTGGAGACTTGGGGTGCCAATATAGCTCCAAGCATAAATTCAGTATTTCTCCCACACTGTCTATATTGCATCTTAACATTCTTACAATATTTTCTAGGGTGTTTTGGTGAGCTTAGCTGCAGACAGTCAAGAGAGCTGGGCGTGAGTTTCAATGCTTTATCATTCCTTTTGTCTGCGTGTGTGTGTGTTGCAAATGAGCCATAGAGATAGGCTGGGTTTACATATTACAATAAAATATTATGTTATCTGTTTGATTTCAGCTTCATTTGTGATTTAAGCCGTAGTGGGTGGGTTAGCTCCATGTGAGAACACAGCCGTTATGGTTTATTCAGCAAATCATAGTTAACAAGACATGCATTGTAACAGTGCCTGCAATCTGTTCGGTGCCAGGGACCGAGGTTTTTCCGCAGACTGGGATATGTGTGATTTCGCACGCTGCCTTCGTCCCGCACATGCGCAGATGGGGTTTTGCTCGTTTGCATAGCCCGGTTTCTGGCCCACTGCAGATTGGTGGTGGTCCGCCACCCCGGGGGTTGGGGACCCCTGCATTATAATACAGGGAGAGTGACTGAGAAAACATGGGTAGGTCCTAGAAAGAGTTCCTAAAGAGATTAGCGTGTTGCAGAGGGGAAAAAACAGTGGGGAAATGGGATTAAAATACACAGCAGGATAAAAGCGAATGTTACTGAAATGCTGGGAGTGAATTTAAACTGGTGGATATACCGTGATTAGGCACTGGGAAATGGTAGCATATTGTAGAAAGATATCAGTCCAGATTAAGGGACTGGGAACAGAAGAGCTGTGAAGAACAAGTGATTACATTTTTCATTGCAAAGGACAGCATGGAACAGAACGGATCTGTTCTTAATCTTAATGTCCGGATAATTATAATACCATGGTAAAACACAGGACCTAGTCAGCAAACAGGCTAAAGTATCTAGACATTCATCATGAACGGATACCACTTTGTAATATGGTTTATTAAAGGCAATTGGTTTTTATTTCCAAAAAATATTGAAGTGTTGGCCCGGATTTCAAATTTTCTTCTGTGGACTGAGTGATGGTTACCAGCTACCTACCAAGTAGAATTTTAAACAGTGAATGAGGACGTTTTATAATTTTTATAATGTATATGTGCTTTAATAATCCTTTCTATTCAATAAACCAATGTTACTTCATGTGGAGCAAGAAAAGCTGTCTTGATTCTGCTGAGATAAAAAAAAAATCTGGTTGGTCAACTTGCTAAAATCATTTGCAGAACATATCCATCATTCAGTAGACTGAAAAAAGAGTAATTGTGCCTGCTAAACTGATCAGACACAACTGACTTTTCTCCTTTTTGTCAACTATCATGACTTCAACCTTTTAACATATTTCCTTCCCTTCTCTCTGTCACTCTTTTTTTTCTCCACCATTCTATCTCACTTCTCTGTTTTATTTCTTTACTTGCTCTCGTGCACTATTGTCCTGTATCTCTTCTGTGTCTTTTTCCCTTTAGTGTACTTCACCCACAACAACCATCATTGATGAAGTAAAGATGTTAGCTTGATACTGTGTTGCTATCTTTCCTGGTGTATTGATCTGTATGCACTTTGAGACATAACTCTATTAGTTACCTTTCAGTTCTATTGAAAAACATCATAGGCTTAAAGCACTAGAGGGGCCATTTAGGTCATACACATCCAGATGGTAGAGTCTCTCTCTCTCTCTCTCTCTCTCTCTCTCTCTCTCTCTCTCTCTCTCTCTCTCTCTCTCTCTTCTATCTATCTATCTATCTATCTATCTATCTGTCTATCTATCTATCTATCTATCTATCTATCTATCTATCTATCTATCTATCTATCTATCTATCTATCTATCTATCTATCTCTATCTATCTCTATCTCTATCTCTATCTCTATCTCTATCTCTATCTCTATCTCTATCTCTATCTCTATCTCTATCTCTATATCATCTATATCTATATATCTACCTACCAGATTCTGTAACAGCTTTGTTCCCTATGCCAGGGCTTTTCAACCTTTTCACAGATTGTACCACTTTTAGGACATGACAATATTTGAGTACCACCAGTGCTTAGCAAGGTGTCAAAAACTTGATGACTAAAAAAAAAGGGGGGGGGATTTTGGGTTTTACTGATTAGATTCCTTTGTTGTTATAAAAATGGCTAGTTTATAATATTATGGAAAAGTAAAAAGTTGAGATTCAATGTTAATGCTTCCTTCTACTGCAACAGAGGAAGTATGTTCTTTTTCCCTTCTCCCACTCACTTTCCCCCCCCTTTTTCCTCCCCACTGTGTCCTGCTATTTGCTTTTGTATTTTTGTATTTTATTCTATAATCTAATAAAATATTACAAACTGTAGAAAAAAAGGAAAAAAGTACCAGTTTTAATTTCTTCGGTGGCTGTTCCTTTGCTGAATTACTTTCCCTTTGCACTGATAAATGTATGGTGAATTTATCCATGTTTATTAATATGCACCACTACCAGCTAGTTCAGGGGTCTTCAAACTTGGCACTTTTAAGACTTGTGGACTTCAACTCCCAGAATTCCTCAGCCCTCATGGCTGGTTGAGGAATTCTGGGAGTTGAAGTCCACAGGTCTTAAAGTTGCTAAGTTTGTAGACTCCTGAGTTAGCTGGTTTGCCCTTCTGAGCTCTTCCACATTGTAGTAAGAATGCACACACACCCCAATCCCTTCCCTGTACCCTTAAAGACACAGGAATCAAGTGCAAAACAAGAAAATAAAGACACACAAACTCTGTTTTTTTTCTCTCTCTTTAAGCTGCCTCAGGCTTGTCACATGTCACAATGTTGCAATTCTAGACTGAAAGGCTCAGGCAATTGCGAAAAGCTTTAGCTTTAAATTAAGCCTGTTTACCTTCAAAGAAAACTTTCTAAAAGCTACAGACAGACTCAGTTAAAGGGGGTAAAACTAATTACATTTGTTTAAAGGGATTAAACCTTTCCTGTTGTCTTTTTTCCCCTTCCCCCACCCAAACCACGTTCTTATGGCCTCTCCTCTCTTCCCCCCCTTTTTCTTCAGTTCACCTCCAGCTCCGAGCTGCTTCCGGAAGTGCCAATCAGCTGGAGCCAATCAGCTGGAGTCCTGCCAGCTCCTGGGCCTTCTGCCGAGTCCAGACAGTCCTGCAGCTGCAGATGCCTCTCCCTCACGCTTGGCTCGCTTTGGCTCATTCCCCTCCCCTGCTACACTTGGCTAGCAATCGCATACCATCTGCCATGTGGCAAAGTACCACAAGTGGTACGCGTACCACTGGTTGAAAAGCCCTGCCCTATGCCATCCGTCTAGTAAACTCGCAAGATTCCTTTTTCTCGCCATGTATATGTATACATCTGAACTAGACTGTGTTGTTTCTCTGAGTCATATATGTGTGTGTGTGTGGATATATGCATTTTTTGGTCATGTTTATGCAGTGTATATTGGAGATGGTTATCCTTTGAAAGCTGTATGCAACAAAATCTCATTTTAATGTGTGCTATTAGTGTACATTTAAAGTGACAATAAAGTTATTCTATTCTATTCTATTCTATTCTATTCTATTCTATTCTATTCTATTCTATTCTATTCTATTCTATTCTATTCTATTCTATTCTATTCTATTCTATTCTATTCTATTCTATTCTTACATCCACATCTATATCTATATCTATATCTCTAGACAGATAATAGATAGATATTTCAATCTGTCCAATTCTCAAAGACTGACTGGCTAAGTCCCTGCAGCTTTCTTGGCAAGGTTTTTCAAAAGAGGTTTGCCATTGCCTCCTTCCTAGGGCTGAGAGAAAGTGACTGGCCCAAGGTCACCCAGATGACTTTGTGTCCAAATCAGGATTAGAACTCACAGTCTTTTAATTTCAAACATGATGCTTTAACTACTACACCAAATTGGCTCAAACTATAACTAGCCAAATTCAAGGAGCCATGGAAACTAAACACAGGATTTTTTATTTTATTTTAAAAAGAGATGTAATTGGATAAAGCTTTACAGCTGGATGCTTAATGTTTTAATTTTCTTGGAACAGCTGATCTTAAAGATACATCAAATTTATTTCTAGATTTTTCTTAGCTTCAAGAACATTTGGTATGGGTTAATAGTCCTGCCAGCAGGTTGAAAGTACTATTGGATATTACAAATTAGCTCCATATTTCCTTGGACTGTGGTCAGAATATTTTGCCCTGGATTTTACATTTCAAAACCAAGCATAAATTGAAAGTGTTAGGTACACAAAAGTTGTTCTGTTTGGACCGCCTAATTAATTGAGATTAATTTAATTTTCCTTCCACTCAGATCCTATGAAGAAATACATAGGAGGAAATTAAGAGCATTAAGTTGTAAGCAGATTCAGATTTTGTTCTACAGTAAATAACATTAACTAAAAGTAACAAAGCATGTCAGCCCACAGGTATGAACACTACATTTTATGTTCCCTTGGGATGTAAAGTATTACTTGTTACAATTAAAACTCTGACAAATATTAATCATTTTAAATATGTCACACATGTTATCAGAACAGAGCCTAAAAGTGTACTCAAATAAGATTTCATATGCATTTCCCTTTTACTTCTACCTTCTCTCCTGTATGATTCACTTTGAATATTCACTGCAGTATATAATCAACATGAAACATGACAATTATATTTCAAAACAAGCAAAAAAAAAAAAAGGTTGCAAGCTTATTCGAAAAGAAGCCAATTTTAATTCTTGGAAGTTGATGAATGTACTATCCAGGATTAGTCAATGTTTCCTTAAAAAGAGGCAATTGTAAGAGCAAGTATAAGAAAAGGATCATCCGAGGATAAGTTTCCTGGAAAAATGTTACGTTTCAGTCATTAAAATACTTTACTATTACTTTAGATATTATTATGGTTGGTTGCAGTCAGCCATACGTTTAGACTGGATTTGGCATTTTTATTCACTTATCAAGTCCTTCCTGTTGTTGTGAGATGGTGTCAAAGGTATTATTATTATTATTGGTTATCTAAATATTATAATACTAGAATGAGTAATATCTACGGTATATAAAGCCTGCAGACACCTCCCTCAGTATCCTCCCAGGCCTTTGTCTCAACTGATTTTATTTTATGATTTTCAGGTTATTTTAATTAAAAATAAATTAAATGGGAAGCAAGCATGTTGCAAAACAAAGTGCATAATATGTATTTCCAGGAGTACTGCTGGGCTATGCACTTAGGTTCTTGGTAATGTGGTAGAAAATAAAATAATAGAGAAATGTGTCCCACTCTCCAGAAGAAAAAAAAAGCAGAAATAAGGTCATAGTACCTTCCGGAAGCCAAAGAGATCATGGGGAAGGCTTTCGGTAAATGCCACTTTTTTGTGTGTCTTGCCTGGCCCTTTGCAGCATCTCCTCAGTGGGAATGCCCATTAAAATGCTTTCACATCCCAAATATGACAATCAGCCCAAAAGCTTTTTGGACCCCTGATAGAGAAGAAAGGCATAATAACACACACTTTTATCTTTGAATTTAAAAACTATTGACAGAGAAAAAAAAATGCTTAAAGTTACATGAAGGATTTGAGCCCAGGCAAGTTGAGAGAGAAAGTCTGACCCTAAAATGCATTTGAATACAAAAGAGGTTTTTTTTTTTATCCTGAATTACAATTGTATAAGAACATTAGGAGGAAAAGCAACAGAGTAGTCATTTGCCACAGTGTAATTTTGCAGGGCCTTGTGTGAGGAGGAATCGCTTTGAATCTGCTCAAATTTAATGATAACTTAGACTTGCCATTGTACATACTTTAGGGCCTTTTCAGTATGCAAAGTGGGCCTTTATGCAGCTATTGCTGGCAGCTCCTATGCCATTACAATTTTCTTGGAAAGAGAATGCATCAGGGGCTCCATCTTTACCCTGCACAGCATGGGCTATGTTGAATTGTCTTTGAAGAAAACTTTTTCTTTCCCAAACTTCCCTGTCTTCCAAAAACAAGCTACATGGTTGCAGACATTGTCTTTTTCACGAACACCTGATGAATAGTAAAAACAAGAAAACCAGGCATCAGTCATTCTGAAGAAGAGACACATCAATCTGTTTCATTTCCAGCAAGATCTGCTGCTTTGGGCCCTTCCCAGCTGTCTCCTAACAAGCATCTGAGGTTTTCTTTTTCTTTTCTTCCTTTTTTTCTCTCCACCCAACCAGTTACCTAAGATGAAAATAGCATGATTGAAAACGGGCTCTTATATTTGCTTTTTCCTCCCTTCTTCTCCACATCTCTTTTGCCGTGTCTGTATTCCTCAGGTCCTATGCTGGCTGGGGAATTCTGAAAGTTAAGTCCACATGTCTTAAAAGTTACCAACTCTGAGGAACACCGCTTTAGGCAGACAACATTAATGGCAGCACAAGTAGGACTTCAGTATTTTCTAACAGGTGGGAACAACCTGTGCCTTTAGTCTTTTTGTGTCCCAGAGCCCTCAAAAGTCACACTACTGAATGTTTGACATGCATATGTCTTAATTGTTGCAGAGTTAAGCAACAGCTCCCTACTCCCACTGAAATAATGTTTACATCACATTCAAGTGATAACTCTTCTCATGTTGGAAACGATGAGATTCAAATGTACTTATCTTAGGATGGACTGTACACCTACATTTCAATATATAATTACAGAAGTTCAGTACATCCGAAACATAAATACGTTTAATCTCTGGATGATGCCCTTAGTAGTTTTGCACTTGAGTGAGATTAACAATGTAAGCTTTAACAGCCCATCATCCTTCTGTGGGCCCTTTGGTTTTATCCCCAGGCAAAACTCCTGCTGTATATGGATTGAATAAGGTCTGGATAAAGGCTCTGGTATTTAACCTATTGGTATAGCTCATCTATATAAAAAAGCTTGGCTTGAGAGTGCTGTCAATTTATTCATTTACTTATATATTTGTGAACATTTTATGACATAAATTGATGCAGAACAGATGTAGACATTTACCAGCTTCATCCATTTAAGTCTGAAAGCCTTGCTTTATTGATGTGTGTGTAGGGCACTGCAATTTAGAGGTTTCTCTCTCTGCACGACACTCAACCAATCATTAGACTCACTTTGGGTGCCAGCAACACACACATCACAGGATGGAAGGGTCGCTCCTGCAGTGACAATTTTGAATCTTCCCAATTTCCAAAAGAGAGGATGGGCACTGTCACTTTCCCTCTCTTCCTCCTCCTCCTCCTCCTCCTTTGTTATTTACACACAATCCACCAGATAGTACTGCCTGGATTTGATATTTTTTATTATTGGATTCTTCTCAAGGTCTTAGGGTGATTACAATTATTATTATTATTAAATCAGCATAATTATTACGATACAGCCTCCAAAGAGACTCAGCAGGATAGACTTGACCCTCTTCCTTCCCCCTTTCCATATGGATGGAAGGGGGAAGGGGAATACAGATTAGTGTTCTAGAGCAGAGCTCCCCAACCTTTCCGGGTTGCAGCCCAGAGGGAAAGGGAGGAGCAGGGAAATGTGTGCGTGCACACACACACACCCACACACATGTGCAAATGGGCCACGCACGGTGGGGGGGCACTAGTGCCCATGCCCATGCCAAGTGGGCCACGTGCACCTGTGGTGGCTGCGCTGGCACACCTGTGCTTGTGCAAACTGGTTGTTAGTTGCCGTGCGGCAGTGCTGGTGTGAGTGGGGGGTGCACGCACACATGTGCGCGCTCACCAGCCATTCCCGGGGCCCGGTGGCCAACAGACCATGGCCCGGTACCAGGCTGCAGCCCATAGGTTGGAGACCCTTGTTTTAGAGATATCTTGTTTTATGAAACCTCTCTAGGATAGCAACTCACTGCAAGACGCGAGACTCAAATATGCTTGGTTGGACTTCTGCAACTCTACTCTTCTTCCAGCACCTTCACCCATGGTATTAAATTAATGTTTCAAAAAGATGGAATTTGAACATAGTTTTTGAAAGATACATTTTCCATCGTATTATTGAATGAAGATTAATTGATTTTAAATTCATTACTAGATGAATGAATATGTAAAAATCCTCACAGCTCATCAGACATAGGAAGTGTTATTACTAGCAATACCATTCTTGGGTTTATACACACATAACCAGACATGCACGGACACACATGATACAATAAAAAAACCTCCCTTTTTATGACCTATAATCCCTTAATTCAGGGTGGAGTCAGGGTGACTGGATGGAGCTGAGCTTTTATTGGCCAGATGCCCTTCCTGACGCCATGCGGAGTTTGGAGCAGATATTTTTTTCTTTGTGCCCTGGGAGAGAAACATCTGCCACTACCTAGGATTGAACTCTCAATCTTCTGAGTGGGAGGTGAGCGTCTTCACCAGTAGACCACCACACCGCTCACAGAGACATGATACAATGGACCTAGAGAAAATACTCAAAGAAAAAGGGCTGGGCATCTAAAAGGAACACTGAAGACCAATGGCTAATTCACATCAGGAATAATTTATAAAGAATCAATATTATCTTTATAATCGGGTTAGACTAATTTAACCTCTGTAGCTAAGCCAGGAAACTGATTAAGCCTCAATTTATCCGTAGATAAATTCTGCTTCAACTATTTCATCCTGAGCCTTCTTGCCATGTAAGCAATCATCACATGCTTCTGAATTTTAAATAGCTCTCCAAACAGGGTGAAGAGAGTTTAAAAATGACATATATGCAATTACACAGTACACATCATTTCTTCCTGAAAATGCTTTCAGCATTTGCATATAACCCAAGGCTTTTCTAATCAGGAAACGCAGAAATGTTGTTGCTGGTAATAATGGTATTCTGCTCAGGTATCCCTGCAGATCAGCACTGTGCCTGATGAAAAGCCACCTTTTTACAGCAACCAGACTGACGTCAATTCTAGTCAAAGAGTTAACCAGAACAAAACTGATCTATCCTCTTTATTTAGGATGATTCCTTCCCAGAAGTCATTAGAAGCAGAGAGTGATTTCTTGCAATTGTCTCTATACCAGATCATTTGCATTATTATTCATGTGACTGTTAGAAGCATTCAGAGACCTGGGTTGCTATGATAGTAAGGGGGAGGTTCTGTTAAAAATTAACAATAGTTTGTCCAATTTTTTGAGAACAGTAATGGCTATTTTGCTTATACATTGTTCAGAAATGGGTTGCAATGGAATTGGGTTGATGCCGGAAATCATGGGATATTCTGTTCAAGCTATGTAGGTCCACCTTGTTCTTCTCTCTGGGTTCTCTCATGTTTCCCAGTCTGTTCTGAGAAAGATCACTTCATCTTTTAGAGTACACTGGGTCCACTTTTAAATGGTCTTAGTTGGGTAGGTATTTATCTGGGGTGAGTTTGCTGTACTGCTCTGCTGTTTTGTCAGCAAAGAAATTCAATGGCTACCTTGAATAAAAAGGCATGGTAATGATCAGATTATTAAATAATAAGAAAACATGCCACATATACCTGCATTTACTAATGGTATAGGGTTTCCTGCCTAAGCAGGGGGCTGGACTAGAAGACCTCCAAGGTCCCTTCCAACTGTTATTCTATCCTATCCTATCCTATCCTATCCTATCCTATTCTATTCTATCCTATCCTATCCTATCCTATCCTATCCTATCCTATTCTATTCTATTCTATTCTATTCTATTCTATTCTATTCTATTCTATTCTATTCTATTCTATTCTATTCTATTCTATTCTATTCTATTCTATTCTATTCTATTCTACAAAGGGTCAAATTGTCTAGGGATTATGGCTAATTAGGCCATCTACCTGAAAAGAATGATCCTGTTCAAGAGCTGTTACCTGCCATTAAACAGAAAGAAAATTCTGAATTCTGCCTAATGCAATATTTATCCTGAAGGAGCAACCACTCGTATTAAAACATAGGGAATTGCTTGTGTGATTTGTAATGCCAGGATCTAATTTGCTGAATAAACATTAAATATAAAATTAGCAAGGGGTTCTCACTGAGTGCAGGCCTTAGAAGAAAGACACCTGTATGATCCTCATGTATTTTGCTGTACAGTATATATGGGTTTTTACTATCTATGGAAAATAAGGGTATCTTTCAAAAAGCTTGAATAACACTGGCAATAGCCAGTGGTGTTTGAAACTGCAGCCAGTTGGGGAAAAAAAAAAGGAAGAATCAGCAGTTTACCAGTAAGGCAGCCATGAGATTATAACAAGAGTCCACAAGTTCAATTTCCATCTTTTTGTTTGTGATAGTGACCTCACTTCATCTCAGTTTGAAATTGAGTTTCTAATTATGAATGCCTTTGGGGTGCAATAAAAAGATAATCAGTACTTTTCCAAACTCCAGCATTGTTTATGTAGCCAAATAACAGTTCCCTACCCACTCAATGCATGAGTAAATTCTCCGCAGATCCAGGGTAATCCTGAAATGTTTAGAATGACAACGAGCCAACCTTTATACAGGATACCTCCTAAAATTAAAAATAGCTCACTGCTCTGTGCCAAAAAAAATGAGCCAGTGTGGTGTAATTCAGACATTAGAATATGAGCAAGGAGAACTAAGTCCACCTTCAACTAAGAAGCTCAAGTTATTTTCAATCCAGACTATCTCATTGAACTGTTACTGTGAGAAAATATCGGAAGGCAGTGTTATATTTGTATGTTATATTCATGATATGTAAATAGATTTAAACATCTGACTCTAGTAAAGCAAAGCAAAGCAAAGCATAAAACAAAGCAGAAACCTCTGACGGTATTTGCTGTGACGTGGGGACTAAGGGAATGAAGTACAGTTGTGTAAGTACTGTGGAGGGGCCATCGATGTTATTGCAAGGACACTGGTTCATTCAACAGCATGCCCCTCATTGCTGCACCAGACCCTCATGAGAAGGAATGCTGGTAGAATTTCCAGGGATACTGAGGGCATTACAATAGTTTTGACACCATTTTTTTATCTTATCTATAATTTCTGGCTATCTGTTTTTGTCCCTTGCTGAATTCACGTTGGATATGGTGGACTGACTTGGTAATACACAGGTAATTCTTTACTTATGTAATTGAGCCCGGAATAATGGTGGTAAGTTATTGTAGTCATAAATCAAGACATCATGTGACTTGATTCAAAGTTACAACCATTTTTTATAATGGCCATTAAGGGAAAGCCATAGGTGTGAAGTGAATGTGGTGGTTGTTAAGTAAATCCATTTTCCCCAATGGGTTGTGGGGTTTTTGTTGCCAGAGATCGAAAGTAAATGCTGGAAACCATCACAAAATGTTGTAAATTGCAGTCACATGAATGCGGGATGCTACAAATGGCCATAGAGGTGAGCCTGTTGTCAAGCACCCAAAATACAATCACATGCTCACAGATATGTCATGTGTGGCCATTGCAACTCCAAATCTGGGTTGTAAATAGCTCTGGGGAAGTCTCTTGTAACTTCAAATGGTTATTAAATTACTGGTTGTAAGTCCAAGACTATCTGTAGTAATACACAGCACCTCCAATCTCAGAATAATAGTTTACACTTAAGAAACTTTTTAATATTTAGTGAATAATGTTTCCAGAATATTTACAATGTGATTAGAAATAGTATATGAAAAACATTAAAAAGTAAAACTACTACTTTTTGTTGATTTGTGTGTAATGTGTTCATAGAATCACAAGGTTGGAAGGGACCTTGAAGGCTATCCTATTTGATGCATTTGTTGCTCCCTAAATGTTGATAGAATCAAACAATCATAGATTGGATGGGTCCTTGGAAGTCTTCCAGTCAACCCCATGCCCAAGGCAGGAATCCTCTGATTACCCCAGACAAATGGTTGTTCAATCTTTGCTTGAAAACCTTCAGTGATGAAGCACCCACAGCTTCAGGAGGCAGGCTGCTCCACTGCTTAATAACTCTTAAGGTCAGAAGATTTCTCTTCTATGTGGCTGCCTTTCATGTATTTGAAGACTGCTATCATGTCTCCTCTTCGCCTTCTCTTCTTTAGTCAAACTTATCCGGTTCCTTAACTGTTCTTCACAAGATTTAACCTCCAAATCCCTCACCATCTTTATTGCCCCTTTCTGATGTTTTTCATAGCATTCCAGGTATGGTCAGATCAGTGCAGCTAGAGTGGAACTATCACTTCCCATATCTCTCTTGGTGCAACCCAAGCTTGCATTCGCTCTTTTGGCAGCTGCAGCTCACTACTGGTTAATGTTTCATCCATGGTCTATCAGGACACCAAGATCTTTCTCACAAGTAGTACCACCTCCCTTGTATTTGAGCACCTGTTTTTCCCTACCTAAGTATAGAATCTACATTTCTCCAGTTGAACAGCAATTTGTTGGATAGGGCCTGATGTTCACATCTATCAACATCCTTCTGAATCTTGAGCCTGTCTTCTCAATGAATCCTCCCTCCCCTGCTTTGTGTCATTTGTAAATTTGTTGAGCATCTCTGGTACCCCCTCAGCTAAGTCATCTGTAGAAATGTTGAAGAGCCCTGGCTGGATCTGGGGCAGAACAGGAGATAAGCAGTCACCAAAGACATTATACATCCATCAAAAGCAGCCGTAATTATGAAAATTACCAAACTTTTACAGAAGAGCTACAAAAGTTGTCATCCGAAGGAGGTTAGACTTGTGAATATTAGTGCAATTGATACTTGTTGCAAGTAATAGGCCTGTTCATGCTTACTGATAAGGACATATTAAATGATGGTTTCTTTAAATGAAACTGCTTTCCCAGCTTCTATATCACTTCACCTGCTAGACTTCATTATTGAAACATTTCATAGCAAGCTATCAAGGGGCAGAGAACAGAACTGTAGTCAAACAATGAGGAATATTTTGGAGGCTTATAGGTATGCAGTGCTTCTTTGTTTCCTGTTTTGCAGACATAAGAGTTATAATCAAATGGTTCTCAAAGCTTCTGAATTTTACATTCTTTATTGTCAAACAGTAAAGTATTACTGCAGTTAGTGAAACATTATTCATATTCCATTACTCCTAAACTCCCCACAATATTCCTTCATACCAAACTAGAAGACTCCAGAGGACTCATTTTCTGCGTTAGCTGGATTACTAATGCTGACAAATTTTGTTCATTTGTTCAGCAGTTGCGGGTGGAGAGGTTAAATGAGCCACAGAGACCTTACAGCGAGACAGAGTGCTCCATTATCCCTTCCAAAATGACAAGGGTATTGTATAATATATACACCCATACATGCACACGCGCATACATTACAAGGCTGCACTCATCGTTCCTGAATGAAATTCTGCTCCTTCAAATTGTAATTCAAGTTGTTGCAAATCTAAGTATGAAAACTCATCCCACCTCTGTATGCAAATTGAAATGGGTGTTTTAATGTTTTTGTCCATGTACTGTTAGCATTACAGTTATCAGGCAGGTATTATATTCTGTCTCAGTTTTGCTGTTAGTGAATCATAATATTAATAAAGTTAGCTCTGGCTTCTTCCTTCCTTCCTTCCTTCCTTCCTTCCTTCCTTCCTTCCTTCCTTCCTTCCTTCCTTCCTTCCTTCCTTCCTTCCTTCCTTCCTTCCTTCCTTCCTTCCTTCTCCCCTTCTTTAAAAATATGCTATTGCAGAATGCAAGTATTAGCTAGTTTGACCTGAACACTAGGTTTTAGAAAACATTTAAGATTGGGAAGGGGCTGGGGGAGATATTATATAGCAATTAGCCTTAATATATGTTGCAGTATTCGAATGCAAAACTGATAAATGATCATTTAACTTCCAGTTACAGAATAAATTGCCCAGTCTGAAGTATGTTGCAAGAGTTAAAATGTAACATTCAGAGAATCATAAGGTTTGAAAGGTACCTTAAATGTCTGCTAGTCCAGCCCCTTTTCTGGGGCAGGAATCACACCAACCCAGACAAATGACTGTCTTTGCTTGAATACTTCCAGTTATTGCGCATCCACAACTCCAGGAGGCAGCGTGCTCTCTGCACAGTGCTTTCATGGCCAGGAAATTCCTTCTTTTGAATTTGGCTCTCCTTCAGTAAAGCTTCCGCCCAGTACTTTTTGTCTTACCCTCAGGAGCTACGAAGAATAAATCTACACATTCCTCCCTGTGACATGCTTCCAGGCATTTAAGGATTGCTCTCTCTCCTTGCCTTTCCAGAAAGTTATATGTATTATTAATTATATTTTATATAAAACAGGGGTTAGGGCTGGTAATTCCCAGCAAGCAAAGTTGGTGAGCATTCTAAAGCTTGCTTTGCTGTTTTTTTTAAAATGGAAAATAAATTACTACTTACCCGAAAGTAAACAAACAAAATAGTTTATTTTGTTTTCTTGTTTTATGATATGGTTTCTCTTTGTAAAGAATTCATGTGAAGGTACCCAGTGAATATTTCTTCTAAATAAAGGTGAGGCAGTGCGAAACATTGATCGTGTTTTTAAAGCCATTAAAACAGTTCAACACAGAAGAAAAAATGTAATGAATTTGTTTATTTGTATACAAAATGTCATAATTTATCAATACTGTGCAGCAAAATATATTATCACTCACATCCCAAACTAGACAACATTTCACTTATTTTCATTCTCTCTTTGCCCTTTGAAAATGGCAATACTGTTTTGGCAGTTCAGCAGCTAAAAATAAAGTGCTATAATTATGTAGTCTTGGAATGCCTTCACTTCACAAATACAATGTACAATCTTGTATACATTCATGGTTTTTTGTTTGTTTGTTTTTAGTTTCACATAATCAGAAACTCCAGACCTGTCACATTCTCAAGAATACACATACATAAAGTGCTACTGTTTAAACATCTCCCCCCAAAACAATTTCACAACATGGATCTGGTTCATACCAGGCACTGTAATTCACAAAAGTTGAAAATTGTCACTTTGTGCAAACCTACACAGAGGGAGAAGTCACTTAAACATCACTGGGGGATCTTGAACGAAAGGACACTTTGGATTGAAAACAGCCGCAGAAGAGAACCCACATGGACCTCTGAATTTCTTGGTTTCTGTAGGCATAAATTATGGGATTGATCATGGAGTTGTAGGTAGCAGGTAAAAGTGTGGCATAAGTGTACACCGCAGGGTAGTTTGAATCTCCAATGACACAGTAGATAGCAAAAGGTAACCAACTGGCTCCAAAGGTTCCAAGGATAATAGCAAGTGTAGAGACTCCCTTTTTGGTTGCAACATAGTGAGATGCGGTTAAGAAGTGCTGTTGGAGTGCGATTTGATGTGCATGCCTGCAAACTATTTTGCAGATTTTGATGTACAAGTGGAGCATAAGGATGAAAATGAAAAAGAAGGAGGCAGACAACAAAGTCACATTGCTTTTGGTCAAAGGTCTGGCAATACTGCACGATGAATAATCTTCCATACAATTCCAGCCTAGGACGGGCAATAGTCCTAAGCAGAGGGAAACCCCCCAGGTGACGATTAGCATCATATGAATACAAAAAACAGTCTTCTCAGAGTAATAAGTCAGTGCATTGTATAGAGAAAGATAACGATCTACTGTGATCGCTAATAAGCTACTCACAGAAGCAGTGAAAGAGGCAACTAGGAAACCAACGGTAATAAGGCTGATGGTTTCTGACTGGATCACATATTGGAATACAAAATTAAGGATTAGGCCAACTCCAGCCAGGAGGTCTGCTGTGGCCAGGCTCCCGATCAGCACAAACATTGGGGTTCTCAGACTGGGAGTGTAGAATATAATGGCCACCACAATGGCATTTTCACAGGCAATAATGGTCCCAGAGATGCAGAGCATAATATCCCAAGGGTTGAGGATAAAGATAGGGAGCTTGGAGGACAATTCCAGCGAAGAATTGCCACTGCTGCTCTGAATCCAAGGTGCCGGAGCCCCAGTCTCATTCAAGGGGACGCTTTCGTTCATTTCTGCCACAGCCAGCAAAGCCACCTGCAAGGAGAAAGACCAGAAAGAAGAAAAGGGGGTGGTTAAAATAAGGCAAAGTCCCATTTCCCTGCAGCCTCTGCAAATAAATAAGAAGTGAAAGAATAGCAACGAAGGCAACAAAAAAAAAGGGGGGGGGAGAATGAGGAATAGAGAGTGAAATCCAGCAGGAAGGTGAAGGTAATGTATGAAGGAGGGAGAATTAAGCGGAGGAGGAGGAAGAAAACGAACGGAAGTCGGTTCACATCGGTTACGGAGCCCAGCTTGCAGAAGCCGCCGGGTGCTGTCCGTGGTGCTGAACCTTAAGTTTCCTTTCCCGCCCCATCTTCCTCTTGCCTCTTGCTCTACGAGCAGAGTTCTCGGGCGCCGTCCAAGCGCAGGTGATGGGCTAGACCCCAGTCCTTAAAAAAGCCTCTACTTGCTACCAGGAGCAGCGCGCCGAGCACTTTCTTCTCCCCAGGGCTGCAATTCTCCCACCTTACACGCCCCCGAACCGGCAGACCACTTTCTTACTCGGATTCGATCTCAAAGCTGACAGCTGCTTCTCATGAGTGTCGGCTGCTTTCGCCGCTGACCGCCGCAAATCTGCTCCCGTCGCGTGGGCTGCAGCCGCGTCTTCTCTTTGCCTTTGGCGGGCAGGAGCCGAGGAGACGGAGAATTGGCTGGCGCTGCTGCACCCTCCGTATCTCAAGAGTGAGGGAGAAAGAGCGGGAGCCTGAGACCGCTCCGAGTCTGACGTAAATGACAGCGAGGCGAGGGCAGGGCGAAACTCTCCGCGCGCTCACATGGAGCTCTGGCCTCGGAGCGCCAGCCAAGCGATGGGGGCGGAGAAAAGGCGCGGAAAAGCCTCCCCAGATGGTGGCATTAAACCAAGGAAAGGGAAAGCGCTGCCGAGCTCCCAGGGGTGTGTGTGGGGGGGAAGGGCATATAGTGATCCCAATCACAACTGGGAGAAAGGGAAGAGTGGAGAGAACGTGTGGAGCGATGAGAAGAAACCTGAACCTAGCTGGAGCGGAGGAAAGTGCTGTGTGTGGAAGGGAGCCATCGGAAGCCGGAAAACCTGGGGGAGAGGGGAGAAGGGGAGGGGGAGAAGGGGATCCTGTAAGGCAGGGGTCTTCAAACGTGGCCCTTTTATGACCTGTGGACTTCAACTCCCAGAATTCCTCAGCCAGGCACGCTGGCTGAGGAATTCTGGGAGTTGAAGTCCACAGGTCATAAAAGGGCCACGTTTGAAGACCCCCGCTGTAAGGAGTGCTCAGCGTTGAGGGCAGAGCCCCCAGACAGAAGTATGGACCCTCTGAGGCCAATGGTAACCACTTTCTGAAGATGAGAGATTGCCTGAAGCCTTTCGTTTCAGCGAAAGTAGGGTGGTCCACGAAGTATCAATTGAATACTACAGGCAGCTAATCCTCCAACTCCTTCATGGGCTCTGTGCCTATTGCAAACCAGTGCTGTGTTGCACTTGCCTTGGCCATTTTAAAAGCGGCCCTTGCATGCAAGCAGCCTCAATAGGTGGCAGCATGTAGCCAACCTTGTTTTATCTAGGAAGCTAAGCAAAGTAAGTTGTGGCTATTATTTGAATGGGAAACCAACAGAGATTTCCAGAGTGTAGATTAGATTGGAAATGGGAAAATACATTGTGGGATTTTTCCTGTGGCCAAGAAAAGTGGATCGATGTGCAATAGAAACTGGAAGTCAAACTTGACTAGAGGGTTTTTTTACCACTCTGTGAACCCACAGAGTGGGTTGGTTCACTCTTGGTTTAGAGTGAAGATATTGGCTCATTTCCAATATCTTGGAATGTCAATTTTCTTCCTTAGGTGTGAAGTCCAGAGGGTATTCCGTGAGTTGTAGGGAAAACAATGAAATGTTTAAACAGCTAAATAATTAATCAACAGAATACTTTATGTGCAGATCTCATATCTAGGCATTTTTAAAGAGCCAAAAGAGTCTCTTCTAGAGACTACAGCAATAGAATGCGCTCTGGAGTAGGAATACTCTTCTCCAATGTTGTGCCTCCATAGTGTCAAACGACATTTCCTAAAATTGTAATCTTAATAATCTGGAGACACAGACTGCACAAAACAACAGGTAAATCTGTTCCTGCAGACTCTCATTCTATAAAATATACTTTCACAAATGAAGTTAAAATGCATCTTGTTGAATGGATTCTGATTTAACTGAAATCACCAGGATGGTGAAAGGCATAAATGAAAGCCAATTTTCTTGAATGGATAAAAAGCTGAATTAAAACCCAGATACACATATAATAGACTATCTTTGGTTTATATTACATCACTTTTTCACATCCTCGTTTTCCCAAATATGTAACGAAAATAACAGAGGCCTTTTTTGGACTGCTTATAAGCACAATGATTAAAAATCCAGACAGTTCTTTGAAATTTAAAGTACCATATTTAAGAAGAAATAGTATTGATAACAGTAATTCTGACTAGAACTGGTGAAAACTGTTAAGCAAAATTTCTTACTAATTCTTTCTAATTAGTTTCTTACTAATAACTCAGATCTTATGGAATGATCCCCTAAGGATGTTCAGCTAGTTCTGTGGGGCACAAATAATATTCCATTTTTACATTATTATTCTGAAGGGATATTAGACTGAGCAGGTACACTTAAACTGCCTCATGACCCTGGAAGGGAAGAAAACAGATAACAAAAACCATTTTATCTTTTCCATGATGTGCAGGGACAATGTATGTATTAGAACAGGGGTCTTCAAACTTGGCCCTTTAATGACTTGTGGACTTCAACTCCCAGAATTCCTCAGCCAGGCACGCTGGCTGAGGAATTCTGGGAGTTGAAGTCCACAAGTCATAAAAGGGCCAAGTTTGAAGACCCCTGTATTAGAAGAAGCTAGTTTCAGTAGAGAGGTTGGCTTGGAGCTCATTAGAAAAGCAGAATGTAGAGGCAATGGATCAGCCCACAGTAAAGTCACCCTATGTTATTAGATTCTATATTCCTGCATTAAAAGTCATGTCATAATTGCTTACATTGTTTTTGTAAGTCTTGCCATTTCAAAAAGTATATATAAACTGTAAAGGAGGGGTGTGTGTTGTGGCTCAGAGATTAAAGATGCTGAGCTTGTCAGCTGGAAAGCTGACAGCCAGGATTCAAGACCTGAGCACCATGCAATAGGGTGAACTCCGGTTACTTGCCCCAACCTCTGCCCACTTAAGCAATTTGAAAGCATGCAAATATGAGTAGATAAATAAGTACCACTTTGGTGAGAAGATAACAGCATTCCATGTGCCTCGACGTATAGTTATGCTGGTCACATGACCATGGAGATGTCTTCAGACAACACTGGTTCCCTTGGCTAAGAAAGGGAGATGGGCACCATCCCCTAGAGTTGGACACGAATGGACATGGGAGACCTTTACCTTTATAACCTGTAACCTTGGTGGGCTTAGGGTTCTTCTGCATTCTTTTGGTGAGGGAGCCCAGTAATTATTGTAGCTCTGGATGCAAATAAAAGATACTTTGTCGCATCTGTCCCCAAACACTTTGTTTCTTTACTTAAGTGGGCATTTTCTTTCACAACAATTCCTTCAGTCGCAGAATTTTAAACGGCTGAAACTGTATATTTTAATGAGGAGTTATGCTGCTGTCTATTAGTATTTTATTGCTGAAGTTCTGGAAAGAGTGCTTTATACTTTATGTATTCATTTAGGATTGTTTTCTTAATTTTAGAGCTTCATTAATATGCTGCTGCATTTTTAGGTCTGTATTTTGTTCATTGCCCTTTGGTCAAAGAAGAAATACTTTATAAATATTTAAATGAATGAATGAGCATAAAAACTGCTCTCAGACAACCCACTGCTATGCCCTGTGTAAACTTCAACAGATTTTCATGGAACTGATTTTCAAAAAAAACTTTACAAATGACAAAATAAATAATTTCACACTTAAATTGTAGTCCTAGGTCAGAATGGACCTATGCCACTTTGTGGACTTATGCAACTTTCTTCAAGGGAATATTGGAAGGGAGAAGGTTGAGAAAGTGAGAGCAAATTTGAAATTTAACTGGTGGAAAAATAGCCATATATCAAAACAGGAAGCAGTTCTCTTATATTTTTTATTATATATATTCAATATATATTCTTTTCCCGAAGAAAGTTTAGGGTTAGTTAAAACAAGGGTGACAATTAAATTGTCTTCTCACATCACTTCTTGCATCCAAACACCGCACAGCCCTAATCAGTTTTGTTGGTAGCAATCTGGTGAGATTTTTCATTCCCTAAATCTTTGGAAACATTCTGAAAACAGTTTGTTAGACACTGATCACTCAGTGATCACTCAGACACTGATCACCCTTCAGAAGAAGGCCAATGGTCCTTCCAGTCAAATAATGAGGAACTTCAAAACTTGGTCTCTAGTCAGCTCCACCTTCAGTGTTGTCTGGCTGCATTTGTTTTCCCAGCCAATCCCCCCCCCCCTAAAAAAAACTATCACTCAGTTAAAAAGCATAATGCCTGCAAAAAGGTAAAGGGTTCCCTGTCCAGTCAGGTCCAACTCTAGGGCATGGTGCTCATCTCTGTTTCTTGGCTGAGGGCATAAACGAAAGCCAATTTTCTTGAATGGATAAAAAGCTGAATTTATAATTTATACTTCTCAATCAAATTATATCTCTTATTCTATTCTATTTCACATACATATTTTGTAAATAAACATAAGTTTATATATTTTAAAACCGTTACATAAGACATAATAATATAATAACATTATAATAATAATAATAATAGGACAATAATTATTTCTATCATAAACTAATGATATAACTATTATATCTTAATATTTCTCAACTATATTCTATTTCATATACTCTATCCAATATTTTTATAAATCAGTCCAAGTCCCTAAAAATTCCTCAATTGTTTCAATTTAATCCATTTAATACATCACTAGTTACCATTCAATTCTTGTAAGTAAAAATATCAATAATACTTCACCAGTCTCAATCTCAATCTAACTCCTTTAATTTTAAATTGTCCAATTTTTCCTATTGCCATTCCAAACCATAATCAAATCCATAATTTAGATCTAATGTTGACTCAAACCAGAGTAACCTTAAAAATCTCGAAAATATTAGCTCAATCAACGTCCAAAAGCCCTTTTTACCCATCAGATAAAATTTTAACTCTCATTTTTAAATCTAATTCTAGCTTTCTTTTTGTGCCAGGTAGGTTTCCACAGCAGGGCCTCTAGATCCTCCCATCTTAGTGACTGGCTAAAGGCCTTTTCCCACCATTGAGTCCAATCATATTCTTTTTCTCTTTTATCCAGTGTTGTCTGTACTGTCATGTTGTCAACGTTTTTGGTGCCTCGTATTTGGAAGTCCAATCCTGTTGCTTTTAAAGTTGTAAATGTTTTAGTTGAGTTCTGCCTTTGATCATCAAAGATGTCCATCATGTGGGATGTGTCCTCTTCCTCTTCAATAGATTCAATAGATTCAATAGATTGTGAATGTATTCCATCCATCTCATTAAGTTGTAAATCTAATTGTGTATCATAGTCAATCAAAGGCTGAGCTTCAATTTTTAATTCTGAGTCCTCCTTTTTGCTAAGCGTTCTAATATGTTCTTTAAATTCCATTCTCATTTCCACAATTTTTTCTAATATAAGTCCATAATTAATCTGTGAGTAGGATTTCATCCTCTTTTTTATATATATAGAAGTTCAGCTTAAAAAATAGATTGCAGCATTATAAAATATAGAGTCCAAACAGAGATATATTTCCAAACAAAGATAGAAAAAAGCCAATAGTCAAGTCCAGCACAGAAATAAAAGAAGCAGCCAGAGTCCCAAGTAGCAGTCAGTTGTTATGTTGTAATCCAGTCTGGGCATCACGCCAAAATCAGGAAGTGAGAGTTCAACTGGAGAAAGTTACATTGTATCAATCATAGTTTCTGGGCTTCATGCCAAGTCCCAGGTTGCATTGTATCCAAAACAATCTACATAAGTCCGCCCAGAGAGCAGAAAGTTTTTTAGGCAATACTGTTCAGGAGGGGGGGAGGAGAAAAAAGCATTCCACCCCCTCCCTAAGGGTTTTCACCTAAACTGGAGATAGACGAGCCGAAAGAGAGAGTCACAGTAAAGGTTTGTTGTTGTTTTTTCAGGATGCCCGAATTCCAACTGCTTATATAAACAAAATAAAATAATAAAAAACAATAATTATTTTTCCAAAGCCCGTTTTCCCCAGTGATCAAACGCTGCTTTCTCAAAATAGGGAAATAGTTCTTAAAGCTGTTAGCAGGAAAATAGGTAAATTAACAAGAGGGAAGGAAAGGTCTCACCCGGATCTTCCACGGTGGTTCTTTTCGCTTAGATGTTGCTGTGACTTTCGGCTGGAGCAGCTGAGTGATCGGCCATGTTACTGGCCGATCTTTTCCCCGTCGGCCCAAAGGTGATTTTCTCGGACCGCAGAGGGAGCTGCCGCTCCCTCTGCGATCGACGAGTGCCCTCCTCTACGGTGGTCGCCCCTCCAGGGCGACTTTAGACCCTGTCCAGGGTCTACCGGCGGGGGGAAACCGGACGGCAAAGAGAACAAGTTCTTTGCACGTCCGCGGGCGCTGCAACCGGAACCGGAAGCCACTGCAGGAATGTTAATGGACTTGTCTGAAGAAGAGGAATTCTAGTGTCATAATACAGGTGTCAGAACCAATTCCAACTGATAAAATATTACATGTGGAAGAGCCACGTCTTAATCACAGTTCATAGACATCATTTGCATTAATGTGCAATCATTTAATGTGCAATCAATCCATCCATGCATGTTAAATATTGTAAATTGTGTAAGCATTGTACACATAGTTCTATAGACAAAATATCTTAATATACCTACCCAGAAGAATCATATACTGTGCATGAGGCTCTGGAAATGCTACTGTGTCATACAAAGTTAAGAGATAATTTTTGTTTAGCTAAAAGCAAACTAGGTTATTTTAAGAGATGCTGATTCCTGGCAAATGTTTTTTAAACAATATTAGGCCCGTGAAGGCTGATGGCTACTTGCTAAATAAAATATCTCACTCCGTCAGGTTAAGGGATAAGATTAAACCATTTTAAATTTCAAGGAAGCAATGAAGTAGGAATGATGTAAAAATAGAAATACTGTATAAGTTGTTACAGCTGGCAGAGAAGGTGACATTATGAGGGCTTCAAGGCCCTGATGTTTTCTTTGAAGGAAACGGATACCAGTTGCATTAATGCACTATCATATAAATATAAAAGAATAAACAAAATGTTCGTGCATTCTTGATAAATGTAAATAGAAAGTTTTCCCCCTTACAACAATTCTTGAAACGGGTGAGAAAAGTCAGCTTTTTAGGGCACATGCCACTAAAAAGGAGCAGAACCTGATGGAAGGGAAACAATTTCTACATCACTGTATTGGATAGCTCCAAAAAATGGTAGTGGAATCCATGGATGGAAAGGATAAAGTGATGGACAATTACTTCCCCATCTGCTGTTCCACTGCAGATATTCTACATATACAAATACATACACATATATAGTGGGTGCTCCAACACTGGAGGTTTTTAAGAAGAGATAGGACAACCATTTGTCTGAAATGGTATAGGGTCTCCTGCTTGAGCAAGGGGTCAGACTAGAAGACCTTCAAGGACCCTTCCAGCTCTGTTATTCTGTTATATACATAAATACACATATACATATACACATACACAGTGCTTTTTTTGTAAAATAAAAAGGTGCCGGAACTCACACACGTCATACAACCCGCCTTGCCTATCCTACAAGGTTCCATCCAAAAAAGATGCCGGAACTCCGTTCTGGGCGTTCTATGAGAAAAAAAGCCCTGCATATACAGAATAATTTATCCCTATTTAGTCATTACAAAAAAGTAATTCTGTTTTTGCTTTAAGGCTGCAGGGCTGGAGGATGGGGTAGGGTGTATGCATGTGCATTCTTTTGTGTTGTATGTGAAAAAAATGGTCTGCATGTATAAGGAAATGAATTTTATAATTGGGGTACCTTATTTTATAGGCAATTAATATTAATGAATAACTAAATTTTCCTCAAGCTTTACCCTTTTTGAGAGTGTGTCTTCTCGCCACAGCTTATATAAACACTGACATGTTGGTGCAGATCCATAGATTCATTTATTGGAGGGAGATTTTCCCAGGATTTGTTTCAGTTATGTATTGCACATGATTTTTGACTAGAGTTATTATTGGCTGAGGGGACTATGAGTGGAGTATACCAACAGTCCCTTTCAGAGGAAAGAATATCAACAATGTGTTAAGTCTCGAAGCCCAGTCTTGCTGGTGCGGCGGACATTGCTTCTCAACTTGCCAACAAGCTTGGGGGAAGGGGAGAGGTTTGGAATGCGGACTTCAAAGAGGAAGGAAGCAGACCGTGGGAACCAAGGACAATTGTCAGGTGTCTGGCCGGGTCTAGAATGCTTTCTCACAACAATATCTTTCAACTTGATTGGGCAACTTGATCCAGAGGAAGGAGGAAGAAGTCCATGCTTTTACTAGAGTGATTTGGGCGGAGTCTGGTCAGAGCCGGTTTTACTTTCATATGTGCCAATATGGCATACTCAATAAAGTTTTGCATTAAGAGCCTGAAAAGTCTCAGAGGTGTTTGCTTGGTTGGGTTCGCTAGTCGGAACCTTGACACAATGCTATTAATCCCCACTTCCAGCCTGGGGAAGTAATTCCAGTAGTCAAACCACCAGTGGTCTTGGCCTTAAACCTTTGATGAGAAAAGGTCAATTTGTAAGTGGTTCATGAGCAGGCAGATCTGGCATATATTATGGAATTGGGTGGGAGTAGTGATTCCTCACAGTCAGTGATACTTCAACAGCCTTGACACCAAGGTTGGGAAGGGGGAATGGCATTGATTGAAAAAGCCACCTTTTCTGTGATTGGGGGCTCTCCTCTCAAATTGTGGGCTGTAAATGCCTGCAAAAAAAGTGGGTCATATAGACTAGACCAGATAGCCTACTGAGCTACTGGCTGCCTTGCTGCCTATAAGATTCTTGCTCAGGCTTGTGGATCTATTCTCAAGGTTAGGTGTTGAAGTCTCTGTGCCTACTATATTAAATATGGGGTGATTTGGACCTCCTCCCTGGAAGATGGGGCTGGAAAATGGCCGGATTTCATGGCAACCATGGCTTCTTCCAAGCATTATCAGGACCAACACATGCTGGAAGTCATATGTTGGATCTGGCTTTTGCCTCAGAATAATACACAAGGGATGTGGATATGGGTATGGCATATGTGTGAAGGACTTAACATTTAGCATTTTGCCATGGTCAAATCAAGCCCTAGGTCAGATAATAAAAATTGTCACCTGCATCTCTGCAGTGTGAACAGGTTGATTTAGATCATCTGGAGATAATGCAGAGGATTTTCAGAGCTATATTCAAGGTCCCATAATATATTTCTCATGGAATTGGAGGCAGGTTTGGTAGAAGCAGGATTTTGGATGAAAAATATCGTTTACTGATTAAATTGATATATTTTCCTGAAGATTAGCCCACTATTAGATAGCATTTACTCAACTTGGAATAAGACTTGCAAGGCAAAATTACAAAATACTGTCCTAGCTATAGTAACCTTGCATTATTTGGGTCTTCACTAAAGCTAAAGAAGTCCAACTGCAAATAATGGATTTGATTTGTGAAGAGTTAATCCTAGCTCTTTCAGTAGCTCTTTCCTTACTTTGAGAAGAGAACTTAAAACTTTTTGTCCCAGCGAAATAGCTTTATAAAACTTGCTTCTTTAGCTTGGCACATTTAATGCACTGCCTTCAACCTTCAGGGTGGAAAAATACCTACATATCTGCAGTGGTATCTTAGTACTCAACTGCTTTGAAACTCATCGAATTTGGTACTCAATGCATTTTGATGTGAAACTTTTGTCCTGGTACTCATCATTTGTTTGGTACTCAACGCACAATCTAGAACTTGTCAGCTGCCTTGTGACTCACTACATTATTCCTTATGGGAAAAATTTGTTTGGTACCTATCATTTTTGGTACTCATCATGCCTCCCAGAACCAATTAAAGTACCACTGTACTTTACAGAGAGGCTTTGTTATTCAGGAAGAAGCAGTTAAAACTGAGTTCATGTGTTGTTGTACTGTGGACGTAATGATAAAATTCACCACCTGTATCCACTTTTGAGTAAGTTTCTTGACAGACTGGACAAATTTTATATTGCATATCTGCTCACAGATCATAATGATGATGCTTCTTTTATAGTTGCCAAATTCTGCTTCAGACTTTATTCAATTAGGAACAGATAGTGTAGTAATTATTATTCAAAAGAAATAATTAGGCAACTTCTAGACTTTTATGACATTTTATACTACTCTGTCATATGAATACATTTTTTTTCATTTATACCTTTGAAAACTAATTTCTTTTAATGTAGTAAGTATTACTAGTCTTAAGTATTTAACATTACACCACTTTATGACTTGTACTTTATTGCTCTGAATTTTTTATTTTAATATTATTTCCAATTTATTTAGACATTTTTATGTATTTCTATTCAACCTCTGTAAATACTATGACATAACTGGTCAGTGACTGTAATAAAAATGTTCTGTTCCATTCTTATACAATTATATATTTTTTCCCTCGATTTGGTAAGCATGTAATGGCAATGATAGCATGCTGCAGACTTTTGAGATAGAAAGAACCAGCCTAAAAGACCCACTCTTATACCACTTGACATTTTAATATATTATTCCTTCCTCAGTTTCCAAATGACCATGCTGTACTTATTTTATTTACATTAATAAATATCTGTACTCAAAGTTCATACCAAAACAAATGCAAGTCTTCTGGGTTCCAGGAAACAAACAAACAAACAAACAAATAATAAATAAATAAGTAAGTAAGTAAGTAAATAAGTAAATAAATAAATCTTGGAATGGTTTCATCTGATATTAATCTTAATGTTCAAATTTCCACTGCAGAATCTTTCAGGGGAAGACTTCATACCATCTACAACTTGAATTTCTTCTTTCCCACAAGATACAGAAATATATGTATACATAACTTGGGGGTGTGATGCATCTTTCTCTTTTAATTGTTGTCAGCTTTCTGTAAGAGATAGAAACACATACTGTGATGCTGTCATGACACAAGGAAGAATTCAGCTTGAATTTTCAGTGAAATCCTTGTATCATCTGAAACCAACAGATCCACTCTGAAACTGTTTGTTCTGCTATTTCCAGTTGTGATAATAGAAAAGCCCATCTTGCTTTCATAATAACATTTTGTAGGTGTTATAGATATACTCACAAAAGCATCTTGTTCCCATATTATACGCAGTTCTTTTTTTCAATTTTCTTGAGTTGTTTTTGGATTAATAACTTATTGTTTTAATCACATTTTTTCTGAATCACCTCTACATTATTAACCTGTTTTTTAGTTTTGAAAAAGTTCATAACATGGCTCCTTGCCTTCTCTGTTATGGCTCCTGCCCTATAGAATATTCTCCCTCCTGGTCTTTCTGTAAGGGTCGGGCTGGGATGTTAGTTGAGCCCAATAAAATGTACCTGTGTTGTGAATTTGTTATGGTGTCTCATCTACTCTTACGTAAGCAAGTCGAGCAGCCATATAAGTTCTACAAAGAAATAAATTTATTAAGGACCAACGGTTATACGTCTCTGAACCTGCAAATACATCATGATTGGTTCATATACAGAGTCAGGTCACCCCAGCCTCTCAGTCTTTTTTCTCAAAAGAGAGAGTAAAAGTCCATTAACAGAGGGCAGATGAAGAATTGAGTTTCCAGCATTCCCAGCAGACTCTAATTAAAGTTAGAAATTACTAAAAAGCTTTCATAGCTCTGAAAGTTAAAGGAAAGAGCCAGGTGCTTCAGGTTTTCTATTTCTGTAGAAATAGATAAATTAAGTACATAGGCAGGATTTTGAGCTAGGCTTTTTAGTTCTATTTTTTATGTTTGATCTAACCTTTCACGAGTGTCTCAGGCTATATTCATGAAGCATATATTTTCTTTAGAATCACCTTGGGATCTATAATATTTCTGAAGTGTCTCATTATGATGTTATATTTGGGGCAGTTTATAGTAGACATGCACCATCTTTGTGCAAAGTACTGTTGTTTTGATTTTCCTTTTTTAACCACTTAGCCTATTTGATTGTAGCCTGTAATTTGTCTTCTTCTATACTGAATGTTTGCACTTCAATACTTAAAATTGAAAAGGTGGATTATATTTTATCCTTTTTAAAGGTTAACTTTGTTTTTCTTCTGTCAGATTAATTTATCAAAGGACTGAATCCCTTAGCCATCACACTTCTGCTCCATGTAATCAGGAGGTAGCACTATTAAATTGTTTCCATTTTTGTATTTTGACTTTTTTTACCATCAAAAAGGCAACACAGGTATGAAGCCTTATATATGTCATGGCATCATTCACCTCATTAGCATGTGTGAACCAGTTCTAGCATCTCAGTGTGACACCATCCACATAGGCTTAAGTCTCATGGGGACAATTTAGCAGCAGACAGATTACACACACAAACACAATTCCTCGCAACTGGTTCCAATATCTGAGGGGAAATAAATGTGTCTGTTGGGACCCGATGCACAAATAGACCTGACACTTTCTTCCTACGAAGGCAATAAGGGGAGGGTATACCCCTAGTACTAAAAGTCAAAGAGCTCAGTGAAAAAAATTGGACTAAGATTAAATATAAAGAAGATCAAACTAGTGACAACAGGGAGAACAACCAGCCTTACAACAGTCAATGAAGAAATCAAAATGGTGGACAGCTTCTTCTTTTTAGGATCAACCATGAACGTAAAGAAACAAGCAATCAAGAAATATGCTGCAGACAAGCACTTGGTAGAGCAGCCGTGAAGGCCTTAGAACGGGTCTTCAAACTCGGTCCTTTTATGACTTGTGGACTTCAACTCCCAGAATTCCTCGGCCAGCATGCCTGGCTGAGGAATTCTGGGAGTTGAAGTCCACAAGTCATAAAAGGGCTGAGTTTGAAGACCCCTGCCTTAGAAAATGTTCGGAAAGGTGAAATGAAAGAGAAGATAACCAGCAGCAAGATTGATGGACTCAGTTACAGTGGCCATGAGTGCACTGATGGGAGACTTGAAAGATCAAATTAGGGATAGACCATGAAGTAAAATCTGAGTGGTTCCTAGGAGCCTTCCTGTCCTCTTTGCTTTCTATGCTATTCCCTGCCCAAATTCCACCAGGAGGCTTTCCCAGCACTGAAGAAAGTCACCCTCAAACTCTGGGATTGCAAATTAATGTTAAAATATATTTGTCATACTATTACTTTATTGTGCAATTGTGTTTAGTGGTCTTCTATATTTAGTTTACCCTGTAGAAGCTCATTTTAAAAACCATTGCATAAAAAAGATAGTTTCAATTAAAATCCACTTAAAAATATTTCAAGTCTGTGTATTAAATTTATTTACATACTATTTAATTGATGTTTCTCTCCCTTACAAGATTATAATGCTTCATTTCCTCATTGCCCACAATTAGTGATCTAAGCTGGACAAAAAATCATTATCAAGTTTTTTATTTTATTTCAGCAGTGAAATAAACCAATTACCTAAGTCAAAGAAGTCTTTAGCAAAGTAGAATAGAACTATGTATACTGGCACCACCCTCTAGAATAGAGGTATTTAATCTTCTGTTGCCATGGAGCCCTTTGATAGTCTAGTGAAACCTGTGGACATTTTACAGAAAAATATATTTAAATGCATAAAATAAATACATTGATATAGATTGTATTACAAAGGAAACCAATTTTGCCCAAACAAAATTATAAACACATTAAAAATAACAAATGTGTAATGTAGTAATATATGCTTCTTTATTAATTTGTTAAATCAGTAACAAGATAATAAATGAATTTAAAAGATAGGCAAGTTAAAGTTTTTTGAATATGTTCAACATATAATCAATTTAATTTTTTATTATGGTGGTTGAAAATAATCTTGATTAAGAGTGATTTTTTTTCTCACTTTCATTCTTGGAGATCCCTTGAAATCTATCCATGGACCTCAAAAGGTCAGCAGACCTTAGGTTAAGAACTCCTGATTTAGAAAGTCTCTGTGTTACCCAACTTTTTTCACCCAATGATTAGAGATGGAGTAATAGCATCAACAAAATATACGTGCAAAATAATAGCATCAATAAAAAAAACGCCATCAATAAAGCATATATACAATGGTTTTCAATAGAATCTGCATTTAGTGGTTTACAATTTATCACATGAAAATTATTGAGTAGAAAACTTAGATCCTGAAATAGTTTTTTCAATGATAATCATGGATGAGCTTTTAATGTAACAAAGAAGCAATGGATGGAAACTAATCAAGGAGAGAAGCAACCTAGAACTAAGGAGAAACTTCCTGACAGTTAGAACAATTAACCAGTGGAACAACCTGCCTCCAGAAGCGGTGAATGCTCCAACACTGGAAATTTTTAAGAAGAGATTGGACAGCCATTTGTCCGAAATGGTGTAGGGTTTCCTGCCTGAGCAGGGGGTTGGACTCGATGACCTCCAAGGTCCCTTCCAACTTTATTATTATTATTATTATTAAGATGAGTAAGATTTTTTTCCCCCCAATTACTTTTTCTGGTTTGGATCCAATCCAACGGGCTATTGTTAACATAATTCCTAAGAGCTTCTTCAAGGAAAAAAAATCAGACACATGGGAAAAAACCCACATGTAATATGTTTTGGTAGGCACTAAAACATGGCTGTAAAAATCAATAAATGATGAAAATTAGGATCAAGTGGAGATAGGATCAACTTGTAGGAAGAACTAATAGAAGTTAGAGATGAGCAGTTGTTGCAAATAAAAAGGTTAAATTGCTCGAGGCCAGAGAGAAAGAAATTAGAACTGGGCCTCTGGACAAGGCAGGGGATTTCTTTCAAGTTGTAGCGACAAAAAAAAACACGAAACTTAAACTTAAAAAAAAAAAAAAAAAGACTTAAAGAGGCAAGAGAAAGAGTGGATTGGATTAGATGGGCCAGAATGGAGAAGATTTAATACTCAAAAAGGGATCAAGCAGGGAGAGGGGAAATTGCTACGTGACCCATCTGTTCTCCTGAGCATTTTGCAAGAGAGAGGAAAGCTGGTTTAATATATGAAAAGCACTGCCTCTCTAAGGCACCTATCCAGTCTGCTATGTATAAAAGTGTGAGAGGGACTGATAATTTCTCAGCAAGCCCTCTTGGAAGAAGGACTCCTGCTGAGTTTAACAGCTCAGTATTGTTTATAGTTGTTATTGTATCTGAGTGATCCTGTTTATATTTGTACGGTTGTTGCCTCTTTCATGCAAATAAACGGTTGCTGTTTATTCATAACATAGGGACTTTTTGACTGAGGGAGTAAGGAAACTGCCCCTCTCCCCACACAAGCCCCCTTCTGCACCGGCTTACTTAAAATGAAGCAGGAGGCAGTTTCTCCAACTCAGGACAGTTTCTGTGCTAAAATAGTAGCCATGTGCATTATAAAAAGTGTGAAGAATATTACTCCATGCTTTTATGATATTTAGCTTGGCAACAATTAACTACAGTAAACAACATATGAAAAAGATATTGGGCAAGGTGTTGTCACATGAAGATTCATAAAGAGGATCTTTATAACACTTCCAGGACTACTTGTTATTCTTATTCTTATTCAGAAACCTGGGATACATAGAAACAAATATATAACAAACAAATAAAATACAACTTTATTGTCTGCTTTCTGAAGTAAACATTTCATTCCCTCTTATAAACACCTTTGCCTACTTACCCAACTCAAAGTCTAGTTGGCTGGGCCAGACTGAGTTTCAGAAGACTCAGACTCAATGCCCATTGAGCCCAGTATCTCATTCTATCTAACATACAACAGTTCCTATCCCCCTTTGTCAGGTTTAAGCAGGTTGCACTAGTTCCAGCTTTGTGTCAGTTTCAAACTTGAATGACAGGACCTGATCCAGTTTGTATGGAAACCACCACTTGTCCCCGTATATTCCATACTTTAAGAACCACTTTATATTTTCAGAACCATCTTTTGTTGAGTCTTGGAAATATTCATTCTGCTATATATCTACACCAGGGGTGTCAAACTCAATTTCATTGAGGGCCGCATCAGCATTGCGGTTGTCCTCGGGGGGCCGGATGGGTGTGGCCAGGGTGGGTGCGGCCTACTGGGTGGGCGTGGATGGAGTGGGTGTGGCCTACTGGGTGGGCATGGCCAGCTCTACATCGTTCGTGTCAAGGGGGCCTGTGGGGGCCTGGGCAGAAGTGGGATAGATCTGAGGGTCTCTGGCAGAAGGGGGTGGGACCAGGGCAAGTGCCAAGGCATGGTCCACTGGAGGAGCCTCCCCAGCATGCACCCAGGGGGCGGGGTCAACGTGGCAGGGGCTGGTTCCTCGCTGTTTCCAGACAGCCTTGTGGAGCTAAGACTGAATGCGTTTCAGCATAGATGGCCACCACAAAATTGTACATTGGCTCCCGGCCGGCCTGGGCCAGGGCCAAGGCAGCGGGGGCCATTCCCTCACTGTTTCCAGGATGGCTTCGCGGGCCACATGAAACCACTTCGCGGGCCGCATCCGGCCCCCGGGCCTTGTGTTTGACATGTCTGATCTACACAGTGCATAAGGTGAAAATTTAAGAAGTTTCTGTTTCTGTGACCTGCTTTGTACTTTATCTTTCACACTTTTTCCACGTCTTTCATACTTCTATGTGAATAGATGGCATAGGATATATATACCTTGAAACCAATCAGCTGAAAAATCAGTATATGAGATAATTAGTTAGTGAAAATCAATATGCTAACACAAACAGAGAAATAACCAGGTGCCCCTCCTTTCCCCAAACACATACCTTTCCTGCTCAGTGTGCTATGAGAAACAGCCATGTACAGTGGGATACCTTCTACAAACTCAGTTACAGCATAAGGCCAGGTTGATTTTTGAAGAGATGCTTCCTTCAGTGAAGGTTCAAGCAAAGCACCCCTTCACTTTAAAGTTGCTTCATGAACTAATGAATTCTGCTTGCTTCCAAAAATGAAGTAAAGTAGCTGCGCTGCTTTACTTTCCTCCGACCGCAAACACGATAGCTGACTTTCAATCAGTTTGGTGCATTTTTTCCATTGAGGTGGCTATCCTGCCATGTGCTTTCAACAGGAGAGACAAGCTGTCACCTATGTCCTAAGCTTTTGTTTCATCCTTATTCCTCTTGGCCTTTAATGTCAGTCGAGTCATTGCACAACACCATCATCACACATGTACAGGTGTATATCACTCCTGCCATATTTTGCTTAAAAAAATATTGAAAGCATGTCATGATATTATTGAAGTCTGGTTTGGGTGTTGTAGCTCAGAGGTCTCCAACCTTTCCGGGCTTGAGGACCGGAGGGAAGGAGAGCAGCTTCAAAATTGGTGTGCGTGCTCGCATGCGCGCACATGGGGCCACGCACACTGGCACAACACTAGCAGTCCCATTTGCGCATGCGACATGCACTGGTGCCATGTGCACGCTGAAAAGCCACCCCCCCACGACAGCTAGCAGCCCGTTTGCACATGCACAAACAGGCCACGCACACCACCCGGGCTAGCAGCATATGCTCAATGGGCTGCGGACACCCGCCCCGTGGTAGTATCCCCATTCGTGCTCGCACGCATGCACAAATGGAGCCGTGGGTGCTAGCGCGAGTGGGGGGGAAATGCACGCTCACACGTGCACACATCAGCCAGCCGTTTCCACGGCCTGCTGGCCAAGAGCCCGCGGCCTGATCCTGGGCCACAGACCATAGGTTGGGGACCCCTGTTGTAGCTTATATGCTGTCTGGGGATGGTGGGGTTTCTAATCAAAGATGAAGGCTATCTTAGCTAGTACTGAAACCAGCCTATCCAGCAACTTCTCTAATGGAAAAATGATGCTAGAGGTGACATTTACACTCCAGCAGCTATAGCAAAAAGACTTGATTTGGGGGTGGATTAATTGAGCAAACTATTGCAGCTAAATCTAAAATGAATTTGTTGAACAAACCTGCCCTCCTTACCTCATGTGGCTCAGCAGCTGGGCCCAGCCTTTTTTCACCGAGCATCTGAAACAGGGGCCACCACATTGCCCTTGCAAGTAGGCAACATTTCCATGACAACTCTTTCTCCTGCTATGGTAAAGCACAGACTAGGATTCATCTTGTAGAGTAGCACTTTTTAAATTAAACTGGAATGAAGATAAAAGTCCTGGGACATACGTTACATGAAAATGTGAGGGCAAGATTATCTCTTGGCTTTGGAATGTATTTTCATTTGCCTTCTATCTGGGGTTCTTTTTCCCTGCCTTTTCTGGGCACATCAGAGATTTCATTAGTTAAAGTAAGTCATTTGTTTGATCTCATATGTTCTGGCAAGGGAGCTGGAGTAATGAGTTTTGCTTCACTCTTAGGATTTAAATGATTGTAACCAGTGGGATAGAAAAGTTCTGTCTGCCTCTTGATCAGTTGTATTAGCAGTCTTGCTTCCCTCCCACACATTCGCTCCTACTTCCAAATTCAGAAATTAATTTTTCTTACTTGCTGAGTCACTTGTTTTACCTGCTCCTGTTTTTGCTTTGTGAAATACTGTAAAGGATTTGCTTTGTGGGCAGAATGTGGTGGAGTTGAGGGTGCTGGCTGAACAATCCTACACTGGAGAGATAATTTTATGGACTTCATTATCTGAACCATAGCTCCTCTCCCACCTGGGAGAAAAGATGTCACAACTTTATTTCTCTCAAAGTATGATCTGCAGTATTTTGAATTACTACAATTAGCTATCTAAAATACTAATAGGCTTGCTATCTTTTTGCTCCTCTTTGTGCAAGTGATTCCAGCTCAGATTCAGGTATTAGTATTATAAAGGTTGGTCTGAGAGAGAATAACACACTCATTTGGTCCTGAACCTGGTCTCCTCCATCTTCATCCAACATCTTAACCACCAGATATGCTTCAATTAAATAGAAATAAATGAAAGGTGACCTGCAAACAGAAACATCTGCAAAGGCTCAAAAGGTCAGGGTGCTGATTGCAACGATGCAATTTAAACCCCATTGCTCCCCCATTGCCTCCTCCTTCAAAGAAAGGCTCTTAAAGACATGCCTTGGCTGCCATCTTGAGCCCCCCTGAATGCTCCTGCCTAAAGCAAACGGTTGCAGCATAGAGCGGTCTCTATTCAGCTATCAACCACTCAACTCCATTTCCTTTCCTTTCCTCCTTCCTCAGTTATCCATCATTTTCTATGGCTACTCAGAATGCACAGTCATTAGGTATTTCATATTTCTGCACATCATCTACCTTCAGTCTACAACACAGTCCTTTCAACAGTTCCAAGAAGGCTCCACACCCATTTGCACTACTCAGATGGCCCTGAAGACACAGAGAAGCCTCCAAATGGCCTCAACGACTCTCTAAAAGAATGCAAATGACCAGCTGTCTGCAAGGAATATAAATCCTTCCATTCCCCACCATCCAGTCAGAGCTGAAGAAGCTTCTTGGATGAGAAGCAAAACGTCTTCTAAGAGAAAAAAGAAAGTCCAGTTGCCTCGTGAAAAAGCACCTTTGGGACAAGCAAGTAAGTAATTTTTTGTATCCCAGACAATGCCTCTCTCTCATCCTGGTTTTTCTGAGCTCAGTGTACCAGCACTGCCTTTTAAGTGCCAAGCAGCACCAGCAGTAACAATAGCAATTATTCTCTGTGATTCTCTAAGGGGCACAGGAGACAGTGACTTCAGTAATTCATGGACAGAAACTTGGCCAAACAGAATGCTGAGCAGACCTTTAGCATGGGTATTATCGAGTCACAATAGCTTAAGGGACTGTTGTGATAATTAGAGAAAATGAATTAAAATACGTGGCTCCCATGACAATTGTACCATTATGCTACTAACATGCTTTTTGGTCAAGAGCTGCCCCATTATGGGCATTTGAATATCTATCAAAACAAGTTTTCCTCCATAAGTTGATCTTGATGAAAGGGGAGTGCTAACACTAGGAACTGCATACAAACTGCTATGATTGTGTGCTCCTAAAGATGATGTTATAAAGAAGAGCAATTCTTGATAAGTTGGTCTGCCTGTACATAAGCCTCCACAAAGCTGACTCAGTCTAGTAGAGTTTCCACTTTCTTTCATTTTTCTCTTTAAACAACCCCTGAGACTTTCAGGCAGAAATTCAGCATATAGAGATTCCTCCATGTTCATCGATGAAATGCTACATCTTCATTTTGTCCAGTGGCCTTAAAAAGCATTTTAAGAGTTTCATTTGATGGTTAGAAGTTCTGTGGCTCACACGCCTCTGGAATTAATCCTGAGTTTAGAATATTATTTCCACTGATTCAAAAGCAGAACTGAGAGCAAGGAAAGGAATGGAAGAGTGCATTTCTTTTAATAACTCATAGGCAAATCAAAATTATATATTTGATCTAGTTCTTTGCCGGCAGGCAATTTATATTTCTCTAATTCCTAAATCAGATAATGATCATTAACTTTGTGCAAATTATCTCTCTAATTCCTAAATCAGATAATGATCATTAATTTTGTGCAAATTATAGGTCTATTCCATTTAGAAATGTAGTTGTTAAAATTTATCTAGCATTCTTGCTAACTGACTGCAAAATATCCCAATTAATAGAATTGTTTTTGCTCTGCATTTTTTAATCCGAACCAGAGAAGCATAACTTTGACCTTGCCAAAAGATATATTCCCCAAATTATTTGATTTAATTTAATCAAATTGGATCGTTCTGATTAAGCAGGATTTATTTGTTGTAGCCAAGGGACTAAGAATTTCAGATTCTTCAGTCAATTCTTGCTGATATATCCTGGTCCATGTTTTGAGTTGTGATTGCTGACTTTTGAAAAAGAAATAAGTACAGTACATATTAATTTTGTTCTGGAAGGGTCATTGATTTTTATTTTTCAGAAGCTTGTGTTCTTTTGAGTTCAATCCCAAGAATTTGGAAGCTAACAGGGGGACAGCGGAAATGAATACTGTGTGCCTTTATAGTTACAAAACAACTGATATTACAATGCTAAAGAAGACCCATTCTCCATCAGTTACACAACTCACTGTTATTATACTGGAAAAATTGTATTTGATTGCCATTGGGATCAAGCTGTGAGGACTGTTTAGAAAAACGGCTTGCAGGCATGTATTAAATTCCTTTATATTTTTGTTAAATGAACAAACCAAACTGCTAATATTGCATAATACTGCATGAACATATATTTGTAGGACAATTTCTTTGTTTAATTCAAGCAATCACAGACTATTTTCCCTCATTTTCTTTCTTCACTGTAATAAATTCTAGTACTCTCTATGCACAACCTTAAACTAACTCTGATTTGTATGAGCAAAAATTAATTTATTTTAATTTCTTTTTTTTCCTTGTTACATACTGAGTGGCTATAAAACAGTGTCTTTATGCAGTTCTAAATAATCTCTTGACTATTGTTATATAGATCTTCTCCAATTCTCGGTCTTCTCTTCTACAATCCCCTAGTGCTGTTTATTGTATTTATTTATTCATCCCTTGGGAATATTTACAAATATTCCAAAAGCACACTATGTGCAAATCCCACAGTAGGGTATGTGAAAAGAGGCTATAGAACCACCAAAAACAGCTTGAGTGCTGACCTAGAAAAACTGGTTATGGTTCAGTCACAGTGACAAACAGCCTGGGATTCTGCTCTGCCAGTACTATTTGATTGCTACTGTCAACCAAAACATTTGATTATAATGAGAAAGAGAGATGGAGTCATTTCTTACATCAGTCCAATGAATTTAAAAATAGAAAGAAAAATTAAAGAGATGGTAAAGGCAATTTGGATTTCTCCTGACCAGCAGAGCTGTAACAACTCTTTGAAGACTATTCCATGAAAGTATTATTGTAGATGAACACATAAGTGAAGGGATGAATAGAGAGATCCTAGAAAACAAAACAATAGTTCTTTTTCTTTGTTAATGCCCAATGTTTAATACAAATATTCATAAACATCCTAGATGTGTTATCTGTATTTTCTATAACATTAGATTTTCTGATTTGATTGGAAATATCTTCTGCCTCACTTAATGATGAAAGCCAAGACTTCGTGTTAGTGTCGGTAAGACCATGATAGGAAATCCCTTCTGATAGTTATTGAAGTGTTAGCAAAGATTATTATAATGTATTTTAAATATAGCAGTGTCACAGTGATTAAATTATTGAAGATTGGCAAATGGCACAGGTTTTCTATTGTCTGATCTCAAGTATTGAAATCCTTATGTGACTGAGTCATTCATTATACTTCCAGATGAAAAGCCCTTAACCCCTAAGAGATTAAATAGGAAATAGCCTGCATTCAAACAAGAAAGTAAATGGTTAAGGCACCACTGTTTCTTATGAGCAAGGCAGATAAAAAACTAAGAGAAATTGGAGGGGTGAATTTAGCAACTGGGCAATTTATCATTGGATAGGATAAAAGAAAGAAAGGAAAAGAGGAATGGTAATATGTACAGGAGAGAGAGAGAGAGAGAGAGAGAGAGAGAGAGAGAGAATATTTCTCAGACTAAGCACTGTAGGAAAATAGAAAACATAATGGGCTTAACACAACTGGCACATAGCATAGTAGAGATAAGAAATTACTTAGTGCATATTTTTCTAAAACGTAAAACACATGCTTATCTTACCATGGCTTCACTTGCATCTGGATAGGGGGCTGCTTGACAGCTGCCTTATAATCAATAATCTATTTGTCATTTCAGTCTCTTTGCTTCTATAAAGTAGATACAGCCTGTATTTGGTGGTGGGAGGGATGTCTTGCTAATGTGTCCTTATTGTGACTGATCCAGTTCTGCAGATCCTTACAACTAAATTATTTTTGTGACAGAGCATTGAGGTCCTGGGTTTGACTTAGACAAATGGACCAAGGTCATCATTATAAAAATAGCTGAGAAGGGAGATGGAGCTGTGGTCTACTTATGAGTTTCTCTCCAACAGCACTGGAAGGAGGGGGTTGTTGCACTTGCCTAAAAAGAAACAACTTACATCCTAAGATAACTGGTCATGCAAAGTTATTTTAAAGTTTTAGTTGCTGTAGGTAAATAGGAGGCAGGAGTATAAAGTATATTCTCCACCTTGAGGTTTGCATAAAAAGATGGAATAGAAACCTAATAACAACAACAATGCCAACAATGGTTCTTTGTTTTCAATCACTGTATATTTGTGATGGGTAAAAATCTTTCCTTCCAATAGTTCTAGTCCTTGTTGACCAGGAAGACGACTGAGTCAGTATGGTTTTCTGTCATTTATGTCTCACCATATTTTTTATGAGAGAGACACTCTTTGTCTGACTCCTCTGTTAAGATCTGTCCAGTGTAATTGAACATCTGGCATAGCTCTCATCTTCCTCAGAGCACACAAGCCCCACAACCGCATCAAGATAGTGCCATAGAACACCTCAAACTTAACAATTGTCAATAAGAAAGACAAAGTCTAGATAGTGGATGTGGCAATACCTGGAGATAGCAAAATAGAAGAGAAAGAACTGGAGAAGATAACAAAATACAAAGAACCTGCAAACAGAAGTAGAACAACTGTGGCAAAAGAAAGTAAAAGTAGTATCAATAGTAATAGGTGCCTTGGGTACAATCCCAAAACATTGAACACCGTTGGCATTGACAAATTTACCATCAGTCAATTGCAAAAGTTAGCTTTACTTGCAACAGCTTACATCTTATGACAATATCTGTAACACCATCACACATCCATATCTGCCCATTCCAGGTCCTTGGGAAGGACTCGATAGGTGGACAAAAAATGCCAAATCCAGCCTGAACATCTGGCTAACTGTGCAATGAACAATAACAATGGGTCATCAGAAGATCTGCAAGAAATACCATTTGCCTGCAAGCAAGAACTGGTGAGACATAAAATAGAGAAAGTCATAGAAAAAGAAGAAGCTAAAGTGCTCTGGGACTTTAGAATTCAAACAGACAGGCACCTGCCACATAATACCCCAGTTAGAAATTGTTGATAAGAAAGTCAAAAACAAGCCTGGATAGATGACATGGCAGTACCTTGAGTCAGCAGAACAGAAAATAAAGAACTGGAGAAGATAGCAGAATACAAGGACCCGCAATTAGAAATAGAATGACAGTGGCAAAAGAAGGCAAAGGTACTAACAATAGTAATAGGTGCCTTGGGTTCCAAAACAACTGGAGCACCACTTGAATATCATCAGCAATGACAAATGCACCATCAATCAATTGCAAAAGGCAGTTTTACTTGAACAGCTTACATCCCATGACGATATCTGTAACTCTATCAAACATTCACATCTGCCTATTCCAGGTCCTTGGGAAAGACTGGATAAGCGAACAAAAAAATACCAAATCCAGTCTGAACATCTGCTTGACTGTGGAACAAAGCATAACAGCAATAATAATCAACTTCTCTTCAAAATAAATAAGTAAATAATAAAATGAATGAATGAATTTTAATGCCCCCCTCCATCTTGTCATTAAAGTTAATGCTACTAAAGCAATGAGATATTTTTTCCTAGGTTCATGGAAGAGATTGAAGGGCTTATAAAAGGATCAAAGTATTTCTTCTGAATCATTTTGGAAGTATGCTTAGTGCTAGGATCTTGGCCCATTAGATCAGAGGTCTTCAAATTTGGCCCTTTTATGACTTGTGGACTTCAACTCCCAGAATTCCTCAGCCAGCTTGAGCTTCTGGGAGTTGAAATCCACAAGTCATAAAAGGGCCAAGTTTGAAGATCTCTGCACTAGATGATCAGTATCCCTACATTCCAACATACGTTAACTCTAATATCATGAAACCACGCTTATAAAACTAGGTGGGATCTACAACCAGATGTTGCAGCATCAAGGATCCAATCAATGTTACAATCCATAGTATGCCAGTTATCCTTCAAGGTGTTGTATTTGATTTTCTCTTTGATCAGGGCATTGTCACTCAGTGCTGCTCAACCATTAAGCGTGGTTGGTTCTTAGTGAGCACTGTTGTTTTATTTTCCTAAGGAATTTTAAAGATTTTGTGCAATTTCTCAAGTTTATCTGTATTTTTCTTTCATTCAAGGCAACAAGTCAGAGTTTGCATTCACCTCATAAACTGAGGAATAACAAGAAGCTTTGTATTGTAACTTGAGGTGGCTCTCCTGCTTTCAGGCAGAGGACTTTTCCTCCTTCTGCTATTTTCTTCTGACTGGAGAGGTCAGGGTTCAAGGATGTTCATAAATATCTAGCGCAGGGATAGGCAACCTTGGCTCTTTTATGACTCGTGGACTTCAACTCCCAGAATTCCTGAGCCAGCTGGCTCAGGAATTCTGGGAGTTGAAGTCCACGAGTCATAAAAGAGCCAAGGTTGCCTACCCCTGATCTAGGGTCAGAGGGCATCCTACCATCCTACTATCATCATATTTGTCTCTACCCACACTATACAGTTCTTTGTCCCTTCTTTGATTTATTCGTTCAATAAAGTAAGATATAAGATTTAAAGCTGCACAGATGAAACCTACTTATGAACATGGCTGCCATTCATTTAAATGACAGAAAGCTTTTTTTCCCAGCCAGTAATCATTGTAATGGAAGAAGCTAATGGATACCATTTGCAACCTACATTTCCTGTGTAGGCAAACAGAGAGGCAAGATCAGGGGTCTTCAAACGTGGCCCTTTTATGACTTGTAGACTTCAACTCCCAGAATTCCTCAGTCAGGCATGCTGGCTGAGGAATTCTGGGAATTGAAGTCCACAAGTCATAAAAGGGCCAAGTTCGAAGACCCCTGGGCAAGATGGTCTTGAAAACAAATCAAACAATCAGCTGGACCACATATGACATTCTTTGACAGAATGCAATTGCCCGAGTGATGGTGGATCATCAGCTGCAAATTGACCATCCCTATGAAATGAGCAGGAGGACAGTATACAGCACACTAAAAATAAACCCTGAGATCCTTGTCATCCAGCATAAAATAAGTTTTATTCCCTGAATTGTTGGCGACTGGGTATTTTTGATGAATCATTGTTATCAAGATGTATTCAAAGGACACATTCCTCAAAATGAGCCAATGTTATCACCCAGTAAACCAATCATTGGTCACCAAGGAAACAAGCCTTAGGTACAAGTTTGCAAGCTCTGTGGGAGTTTCTAATATTAGAAGCTGAATACTAGTTAGTTTACAAGCTGAACAAAGCAAGATTCATCAAAGCCTCCTTTAAAACTGCTTGCTGCATAAATGGTAGAATCTTTTTGCCCTTAGTGTGCTCTGAACAAACTGAAAAGCAAACATTTTTGTTTGAGATGTTCTAAATAAAATTAGCATCTTTGAGCATTGCGACTAGAAAATCAGTAAGGATATGTTTCTACAGCAACAAGGAAAATTAATTTTATTATACCGGTATTGCACATGCTTTCAGTTGCAAACTTCAGGCAAGGATTCACAATTGTAAGCATGATATTCGTAACTTTGTGGCAAACTCTGCTTGCTGCTCCAAGATTGATCTCATTACTTTGAAATAACTCTGTCAAAAGAACATGTTTACATGTTGGGCAAAGAACAGGATATTAATTTCCTGGATGCATTCAGTAAATAAAAGCAAAGTCTCTATCAGAATATGCTACTGGTGAAATATTTTTGCAAAATATTTACAAAATAATCTTTCAAGTTTCCAAAATTAAATTTTGATGTCAGTTTTGGAATTTGGAATGAAAACTAAGAATGTTTAAAATATGTTGTTGCCTCAAAATGTACGCGTAATGTCAATATACAGTCATCTAATTCTGATATTTATAATCTGATATAGACTATTACTAATTCAATATGGCAAAATAGTGGCATTTATTGCACATTAAATGTCAAACATGGTTTATTTGCTAGACTTTACATACTAGACTTCATAGATATTGCCTACACCTGCAAGTCTTTTGCTCTATTATCAAGGGTAATAAACCTCCTCCAAACAAGCCAAGACTCAACCAATATTGACTAATTTTTTTTCCATAATTCTATCTTACTTGGAAACATTATGCTTATGATTTGGATATATCATAGTAATATAAATGAATGGGCACTAATATAAAGTTCATTTATGTGTTATTGGGACTCACCAGCAATCCTGACTTACCAATATGAGTTACTGTGGCTAGTGCTGCTGGCTTCATCTTTGGCTGTGAAATGCTGATAAAATTCAAAGAGTATCAGGATGACTAAATCAATGATTACATAATTAACTTTTCTTTGCTCATATCAGTCAGCCAAATGTCTATCTGATCCCACAATCTAGCCTTCCAAATGTTAGTTCCTTTTCATTAAATATGATTTTTCAAAACAGTTATGTGTGCACCTCTGCCATGCCATCTAGCCACCATTTAACCAGCTTGGAAAAGTAGCTTATGGATACCATACCATATATATTGCTATAACATTCCTAGAATCTATTAAAGAAGCTATCTATCAAAGTTAAATTGAATAAAGTGAGCTACGATTAGTCTGTTCACGCTTGTGCTTCACAAATCTATGTTGACTTCTGATAATTGCAGTGCCACGTTGTTTTCAGGATACTTGAAGATTTTGCTTTAACATAAACATAAACTAACATCCCTGATCAGAGTGACTGGTCAGTAGTTTGCTTCTTTTTCCACCTTTTTGTAGATATGGTCAATATTTGCCCTCCTCCGGTCATTTGGCACCTTAATAGTTCTCCAGTATTTCTCATATATAATGCAAGAAGGTTTGGTCAGACCATTAGCAAGTTCCTTCAATACCCTATGTGCAATTCATTTAGTCTTTCAAAGTTATGAAGGTAATAATTGGATAAAATCCACCAGTAGCCATTGACAGCCTTCTTCTAATCTTCTTTGGAAAGCCAAATTCTACTGCAGCTTGTAATAGCAAATTCCATAGTTTAACCATGTGCTGTTTTTTGTTTGCTTGTTGTGATTTTTAAGAGAGCTAATTTCAATAAACTTAGAGAGGGCTTGGGAAGGATTCCATGGATGAGAATCCTCAAGGGGAAAACAACTCAAGAAGCTTGGGAAATTTTAAAAAGTGAGATAATAAAAGCCCAGTCTAGCACAATACCAACAAAGAGGAAAAATAACAGCTCTCAAAAGACACCAGCATGGCTGCATAAAGAACTCTCTGATAAATTGAAAGATAAAAAGGACAAGTATAAAAAGTGGAAAGAGGGGCACACAACTAAGTCAGAATATCAGCAAATAGCCCGAACCTGCAAAGATGAAGTGAGGAAAGCTAAGGCTTAAAATGAACTAAGGCTTGCGACCAAAGTCAAAAATAACAAAAAAAGCTTCTTTCAACATGTAAAAAACAAGAAAAAAGTGAAGGAAATGATTGGTCCATTAGTGGGTGAAAGTGGCAAGAAGGTGACAAGCAACAGGGAGAAATCAGAACTATTTAACTCATTTTTTTGCATCTGTCTTTACACAAAGGGAAAAAACAGACCAACCTACCAAAAATAGTGCCATAAAAAACAGAATAGAAAGGCAAGTTAAGATAGGCAAGAAAACGGTAAGTGAGCACTGTCCAGCCTAGACGAGTTCAAATCACCAGGACCAGATGGATTACACCCCAGGGTTCTCAAGGAACTGGCAGATGTGATCTCAGAACCATTGAACTATATTTTTCAAAGATCCTGGAGCACTGGGGAACTACCAGAGGACTGGAAAAGAGCTGATGTAATTCCCATCTTCAAAAAAGGAAAAAAAATGGACTCAGGAAATTACAGACCTATCAGCCTGACCTCAATACCTGGGAAGATTCTGGAAAAGATAATCAAACAACGAATCAGCGAACACCTAGAGGCAAACAAAGTCATTACTAAAAGCCAACATGGGTTTGTCAAAAACAGATGGTGCCAGACAAATCTTATTGCATTCTTTGACCAAGTGACAAAATTAGTGGATCAGAGGAATGCTGTGGATATAATTTACTTGGACTTCAGTAAGGCATTTGATAAAGTAGATCACAACCTACTACTAGATAAGATAGAAAAATGTGGGTTAGACAGCATCACCACCAGATGGATCCGTAGCTGGCTGACCGGCCGTACTCAGCATGTGGTCCTCAATGGAACCGCATCTACATGGAGGGAAGTGTGTAGTGGGGTGCCCCAGGGCTCTGTTCTGGGCCCAGTGCTCTTCAACATCTTCATCAATAATTTGGACGAGGGGATAGATGGGGAAATCATCAAATTTGCAGATGACACCAAGCTGGCAGGAATAGCCAACACTCCAGAAGACAGGCTTAAGATACAGGAGGATCTGGACAGACTTGAACACTAGGCACTATCTAACAAAATGAAATTCAATGGTGAAAAAAGTAAGGTTCTACATTTAGGCAAGAAAAGCCAAATGTACAGGTATAGTATAGGGGGTACCTTGCTCAATAGTAGTAACTGTGAGAGGGACCTCGGAGTCCTAGTGGACAATCACTTAAATATGAGCCAGCAGCAGTGGCTGCAGCTGCCAAAAAGGCCAACACAGTGCTAGGCTGCATTAACAGAGGGATAGAATCAAGATCATGTGAAGTATTAATACCACTTACAATGCCTTGGTAAGGCCACACTTGGAATACTGCATCCAGTTTTGGTCACCACAATGTAAAAAGACGTTGAGACTCTAGAAAGAGTACAGAGAAGAGCAACAAAGATGATTGGGGACTGGAGGCTAAAGCATATAAGGAACGGCTGCTGGAATTGGGTATGTCTAGTTTAATGAAGAGAAGGACGAGAGGGGACATGATAGCAGTGTTCCAATATCTCAGGGACTGCCACAAAGAAGAGGGAGTCAAGCTATTTTCCAAGGCGCCTGAAGGCAGGACAAGAAGCAACGGATGGAAACTAATCAAGGAGAGAAGCAACCTAGAACTAAGGAGAAACTTCCTGACAGTTAGAACAATTAATCAGTGGAACAACCTGCCTCCAGAAGCGGTGAATGCTCCAACACTGGAAGTTTTTAAGAAGCGACTGGACAGCCATTTGTCGGAAATGGTAGGGTTTCCTGCCTGAGCAGGGGGTTGGACTAGATGACCTCCAAGGTCCCTATCATATCACCCCTCGTCCTTCTCTTCATGAAACATTACTGCTTATTTTCCTTCAAAAGGCATGGCCTGCTTAACAAAATGTATTTATTTACTCTTATCTTTTCTTTCATTTTGCCATTATAAAGAAATATGTTGCCCAGAAACTTCCAATACCAACATAGTTTTACTCTTGCATCTGTTCAGGCTGGTGTCAGGAAAACATCAGAAAAGATTTACTAGTTGAGCCCTAGTGAATTTTATTTAGATCAGCAGAATGTTCTGATTCTCAGTTGTTTAATGATAGCAGTACAACCCAAAAGACTTTTGCCCTCAGCCCAGATTGCTTGAAAATGACAACCCCAGAGAGCATTTTTTGCATGATAAAATTTAAGAATTCAAGTTTTGATACTGGTCACCACTTCCTGACAAGAAACTTCTTATATCACGTTGCCTAAATTATTTTTTTCACCTGCTAAAGTATAACCTCATATATGTTTACCCCTGCATTAGATCATTATTCTCTACATATTTTTATGTATGATTTTAAATCCTTGCTTATTTATTGGAAGCATCAAAGAATCTGCAAATATGTGAGAGAATAGAAATTGAAGGCCATGATAATACCTGGAAATTGGACAGAACACGCTCTCCAGTGACAAAACTGCATTCAGCTTTGAGGTATTGATAAAGTTGTGGAAATCTGCAAGAAAAAATGGACAAACCCTCAAAGACATATATTTACAAACATTGTAATATATTTGGATTCCTGGCTAATCTTTGCAACTGAACCAAAGAGGAAAGTTTCGTAGTTGTTCTGGAAATTATTTAGATTTCAATTTTAATTAATCTGTGAGGGAATATTACTTAATTATGAGACCTCTAGCATACAATTTCTCTTTTTCTAAGTTGGCTGCATGGAAAGCATCTCCAAGAAGAAATTCATAATTTATATTAATGATTGTAACAGGACAAAGAAGAAAAGGCAGGTTTAGGGATACAGAATCAAGCTGCTAAGCGTTTTGCGTATCAGTTCTGTCACATTAAAATGTATCTATTGAGAACTAGCACTCATGCAGTTTATAACTCATCAAAACCTGATCTATTGAGTTTGGCAACAGCTGAGCTTCCACAAAAACCATGAAGAGCAATCTAAGGCAGAATGCAACAGCAATGTTACTGAATCTTGAGATAATGGAGAGTTGCTACTAATTCTTCATTTCTGCTTAGATAGAATTTGATACATTCACCAAGGCACAAGCTACCAGAAATGGTGGACATTATCTATCTTGACAACTGTCTAATATATGTTTTTTGTGTGTATGAGGAGAATGGCAAACTGCACTGTCAGAAAAGTAGGACTGTTGCTGTGCCATCAAATTGATTTCAACTCTTAATGACCAAATACATTTTTTCCATGATGATTTGTCCCTAAGATAGACTTTTGGGTCTTCCAACAGTGCATTCATTGCTATTGTAATTGAGTCCACCCACCTTGCAGCTGGCTATCCTGTTCTCTTTCCTTCTACACTTCCTAGCATCAAAGTCTTTTCCAGAGAGCTAAGCCTTTGCATAAGACTTGAATTATCTGAGTCATTATTATCTATGTCTCAAGTGAGAAATTTATGTTAATTAGTTTGTGGTCCATTTGTTTGTTTTCATAGCTATTCTTAAAAGTCTTCTCCAATACCAAAGTTCAATACTCTTCCCATCCTGCTTCTTCAAAATCCAATTTTCAAAGGGAATGCCATTGCTTGCACTATTCTGATCTTTGTAGGTGCAGATACATCCCATTAGGACTAGCTAAGCTTTATCTTACTGACTGCCAATTCCGCAACCCTTCCTAATATTAATACCAATCTAATCTAGTAGCTAGGATACTTATGAAGTTGAAGATGATGATAACATTATGCTTGTTATTTGATTTTTATGCTGCTACTAACAATAAAAATACTGACAAGATCCAGTAAATTGAATCTATGTCTAAAAATGCAAGGCATCAGTTGATTGAAACAATATTGCCCAAAAGTGAAGCTTGAAGCAGACTGAGGGATGATTTGAAGGACTAGGGATGTCTTCATAATTTTTAAATTGAGTTATCATTATTAAGCTAGGTAAAAATGAAGTAATATTGTTTGGCAATCTGTTTTCTCTAAACGATGCATTTATGATTCCAAATGTCATTGCATGCCGCCGGTTTTGACTGCCTTTTACTCACACCGTCTCTGAATGATATGCATTGGAACATCTCTTTGGAGAAACGAATTGAAAATAAACAGAGTGATAACTATCTTCTGAGGTTTCTTTCACTGCACTTGAAATGAATGCAGATGGGCAATTTTTAAATATCGGAGATGAATAGAATAGTTGAGATAAGCCATGTTGGTATAGGAGTGGGACAAAGGATCTTAGCTGTTAGTTGAATTTATAAGCAAACTGATAGCACTTATTTTATTTCATGTTGATGTTTCCTGCTTCTGTTAAGAGATCTGGGAATAGAATGCAGATAAATTTAATACAAATATCTAAGCATCCCCTGAGTCTGTGTTATTGTGGTAGCCAGCCAACCTTCCCCAATACTTCTATTTTCCCCCCAAAACAAAACATGTCAAAAATTGTAAGTGCAAAAGAAGGAATCCTGACCTTCCCCCCCCCGACACACACACACATATGGAAAGTAATTTCACCAGTAATAGTTGCCCAGGCTGGTATAGCATCACATATTTCTTACAGGACCATTGTGATAACTGGCTTTAGGTAACATTAGTTGGGGTTGAGTGGGGGAGGAGGAGTTGTAGTGAGAGGAAGGAGCCAAAAAACCTGTGTGAGTGAACTCTATTTCAGTCATTTCTGGATTCAGGCATTAGTATAATGCACAGGATAGATGCACATAAATGTGACAGGATTTATGATCAGAATTGTAATGTCCCGAGAGCAGCATCTGTTCTGTGGGGAGCCTGTAAAATCTTGGGAGCTGGCTACAAATGCCAAGATGGGCAACTGGCCACTTTCAGTGGATTTCAGAAACTTCTGCTTTGATTGATGAATATATTTGCAGCAGAATGAGAGGCAGGGTTTCTACTCTGTTTATCTGAAAAGATCTCTAGGCTTTTCACCAAATAGGCCCAAATAGGTTGTGCGAGTTGGAAAGAAAGTTTCCAATTCCATCTCCTTGAGTACAGGTTCTCCATAGGGCTGTGTCCTGAGTCCGCTAATGTTCACCTTGATGACCCATGACTGCTGTGCCAAATCTGCTGCGAATCATATTGTGAAGTATGCAGACGACATGGCAGTGGTGGGTCTTTATTCAGGATGACAGTGAAGATGCTTATAGGAAAGAGGTGAAGGCTCTGGTGGACTGGTGTAATTAAAGTAACCTGGTTCTAAATGTTGATAAAACAAAGGAGATGTAGATTTTAGAAAGAGCCAGCATAGCCATACTTGACTTAGTATCAAGGATGCAGCTGTGCAGGTGGTCAACAGTGTTAAGAATCTGGGGGTGCAGATAACTAACAATCTGACTTGGTCTCTCCACATGTCATCCTTAATGAAGCATGCAAACCAGCATCTGCATTTCCTGCGTCGGATGAGGAGAGCACATCTTTCTCCTTCTGTCCTGGTCACTTTATACAGAGGCACAACTGAAAGCATGTTAACAAACTGCATCACTGTCTGGTTTGGTGGCCACAGCGCCTCAGATAGAAAGTCCATACAGAGAATCGTAAGGACAGCCAAGAAGATCATAGGAAGCTCGCTCCCTGGTATTCAGGATGCTGCTTATAAGTGCTATGTGCTTAGAGCTCAAAGACCCCACACACCCACTTAAGTATTTCTAGCAGGACTACCCGATTCTGTAATAGCTTTGTTCCCTATGCCATCCATCTGGTAAACTCGCAAGGTTCGTGTTTCTCGCCATGCACATGTATACATAACCCAAACTAGACTGTTGTTTCTCTGTGTCATATAATATATGGGGGTATATGCATAATTCTGTATTTATTTTTGTCATATTTATGTAGTGTATATCAGAGGTGGTGACCCTTTGAGAGCTGTATGCAATGAAATTCACTTTAATGTGTGCCGATTAGTGTACATTCAAAGTGACAATAAAGTTATTATTCTATTCTATTCTATTCTATTCTATTCTATTCTATTCTATTCTATTCTATTCTATTCTATTCTATTCTATTCTATTCTATTCTATTCTATTCTATTCTATTCTACTCTACTCTACTCTACTCTACTCTACTCTACTCTACTCTACTCTACTCTACTCTACTCTACTCTATTCTATATAATTTATCTTTAAAACAAGAGAGGCACTGAATTTCTTCTAATGGAGACACAAGAGTATTTTTGTTTGGGTTTGGTCTTCTTTTGCTTTTATAGGCAGGGTCAAGTTAAAAATCAGGATAACCTTCTTTTTCCACAAATACAGGCATTACCTCCTTATTTTTTTTCATCTCCTCCGAGACAAGAGAAACTCAGCCTGTAACAGCACCTCTCTCTTCGCTTTTACTTTTACAGCTTCTCGAGTCAATCACTTAGTAGAGAAGTTCTCAGCCCTCCTTTCTCATTAGTATCTCTTGAAGTAGAAAAAGCACAATTGGTGCCAAAGGACTCTCTGTTTCTTCAGATCCCAGAAATAACTACAAGGCCACTCGTAACTGTTTGTTCTGTGGATGAAGTGATCTGTAGTAATGTTCCTGTCAGGAACATGCCAAGAAATGGACTTTATGTCAAAAAGTAACCACAAGTTCTTGCATATAAATGTCTCTCTCTCTCTCATTCCCTCCCTCCCTCTCTTTCTCCCTCTCCCTCGCCTTCTCTCTCTCTCTCTCTCTCTCTCTGTCTCTCTTGCACACACACACACACACACACACACAAATCCGTATTTGTAATACCTTTTTTGACTTTGATTTTGAGCTAATATAGCCAAAAGGTTCCTAAGAGCCATTTGGTACAGTGGTTAAATCATCAGGCTAGAAACTGTCAAAAACTGAGTCTAAGCCCCACCCCTCAATTCTATCAAGATTGAACGGTTCTGGATTATTGGGTGATTTTTCTTCTTTAATCTTAGATAGGACAGCACTTCCCTATTCAAGAGTAGTGCACTATCTGGGGGGGTCTTCTTAGATTCACAGCCTCTGCTCAAAGAGCAGGTGGCAGATGTGGCCAAGAAGGTATTTGCATAGCTTCATCTTGTGTGTCAGTTGTACCTTTTCCTGGGAATAGAAAGCCCTTCAGACAGTCACTCACGCCCCAAGCTGAATGGTTACAATGCCCTCTACATGGAGTTGTCCTTGAAGACCTCTTGGAAGCTTCAATAGTCTAGAATGACACAGGCATTAATGGGCATGCCTCAGTATGTCCATGTTGCATCTCTGCTTTGCAAGCTGCACCTGGTGCAATTATGCATCCAAGTGTAATTCAAGGTGCTCATTATTACCTATAAAGCTTTATGTGACATGGGACCAGGTAATGTGAGGGGATGCCAATCTCCCATGTTTGAGCTGGCAGCATTGTCATACTCAAAATTACTTTGATTAAATAATGGCATTCATTGGGTCCCAGGAAACATAACTTCTCTATTGTGGCACCTGCCTTCTGGAATAAGGTCTCCTGAGACTGTGTGATTGGGGGAGAAGAGAAGATGGAACCACCAGCATTGGCTCTGTAGCACAAGAAAAAAGCATTATTCTCTTCATCAAAGGCATTTCACACAGCTTCAGTATTTTCTCTGTGAAGAGAGACAGCTGCAGATGTCACCACTATTTTTTCATCTAAGCACAGACAGCATAAACGAAGCTACCAAAGTGTTAATTTTTACAAAAGGAAGCAAAATCTCAGTTCCTAACTGTCCTAGGAAATATTGTCAGTATCTTTCATTTTTTTAAAATAACATTTATTAAAAGTTTTAACAACAATAGTAAAAAGAAAATGCAATTAAACTCCGAAAGAAAGTTAAAGTAAAGAAAAAAAGAGTGGTAGGTATACAGAAAAAAAAGAAAAGAAAAAGGAATGCAAAGAAGTAGTTTCTGATCTTCATTACAAGTAGAAACCTAATAATTTATCACCCCCATAACATTAAATGCAAATCTCTTATTAACCCATTCCTTACCCACATGCAAATCCATAAATCATTAACCTTAAATGCTAATGTCAGCAAAAGACTTTAAAAATCTCTAATATCCTTAGAAATAGATAATTTCTGAAAGTGATTAGAAAGGAAGTGAGAAAGCTCAGTGTCCTTTAAAAGGCTCCACTACGGTTAAGTATCATGATGGTTTCCTTTGTCTCCCAGCACTCAAACCTGTGGAAAACTGATGTCCTATAATCTCACTAGGTGCAGCATCCAGAGTACAAGTGGATAATCTCCCATCTCTTCTTATCCAGAGAGGTTCCGTGGGACTGTCCTTTGGCCTTAGCTGCAGAAATTGTCTCCACTCATTCAGAAACATCTTAATTTACCATTACTCACCCAGAAGACCACAGTGAAAAATTGTCAATATTTTTTCGGAATGATTTTTATCTCTGCGGGAACAAAAAAGAAAAAAAGGAACCTGTGCTCCAATGAATAAGCAGTTTTTGATTATCTGTCATTGCTTTTTTTACATACATTTGCATTTTCAGACACCTACAGGGACTTCAGCATAAAGCAGCAAATGAATCATGCAATTCCAGTGCTTTAGGTTGCAAAAAAGGTGACTTTTTAAATTTCTCGTTTCTCCTGTACCTTTAGTTTTCTATCTTAGAATGTTTCTTGTGCTCATTTTTTTTAAAAAAAAACCAACAGTAGTGATTTTGCTGAATTGATTGTGTGTGATTATTATTTTTCTATGGATGGAAAAGCTGCAAGGCACATCCCACACAGACCTGAAGTTATGTACAATTTCTTGTGATGTTTAATGATTTTCCATGCAGGGGGGGGAAAAGTTTTCTGTTGG